>JAJOOD010009204.1:0-22559 GCA_029582525.1 Solanum tacnaense | reverse complement strand
ATTCCAAAAGAGCCTTTGGGCTAGATTTTGAGTAATTATCTCAAGTTAATGAAAGATGTGTTTAAAACACTTATGAGCCAAAGTATATTTTTGGGAGTAGTCTTGAGCACCGAGTTGGGGACACTAGTTCATATTAACTCAACTCTCCATAAGAACCATGCGGCCAACATGGGATTTAACGGGTCATACTTTTTAGATGATCACGTAAAGTTAAGCTAGTGGATCCATTTAGTAAAGTTAGCTTCCTATATCACGGCCAGGTATAGGATGGTCCTTGGGCAACGTGAGGTAAAATGTTGTACCACCACTAGGGCTCATAGTGGTGGTTGTCGGTTAAAGAATCTCCCACTAAAGTTATATTACTTTTATATAAGTAAAGTTGAGTTTGTTATTGCTTTAATCATTACCGACCTAAGTTGTCTACAAGGTTTTAAAAGCTTTATATATTGCATGTATCTTATTGCTTATATATTGAGTTCAGTTATTCATGAGTCGTACAGAGCCAAGGTAAGTGTTCTCTTGTACTCTTTTCAAGCTTAAGTTGTGTTTTGGCCTTCCAGCTCGCATACTCGTACATTCTATGTACTGATGCCAGTTGGCCTGCATCTTATAATGATGCAGACACAGGTACCCAGGATCAGCATCCGGCACGCCGTTGTTCCAGTTGAGCACTCCAGAGTCGGTGGTGAGCCTCATTGCTTTCCGGAGGACTTAGTTATTTTGTTCTCTTAGTTTTGCTTTATTAGGGTGTTGCGGGGTCTGTCCCAACATCCATCTCAATATTTTAGAGGCTTCATAGACAGGCAGTCAGTTAGTTTTGAGTCTCTCATCTATGTATATATGTAAATATTCTATTTTGGGACTCGAGTTGCCTTTCTGGCCATATTCTTATCAGTTAGGTTATTTCAAAACCTTGCATTGCATTGAGTTATTCTGTTGAGTTAGGTTTCTGCTGAGTTAAGAAAGCCAGGCCAAGGGTTCGCTTGGGGCCAGCAATGGTCTCCGAGTGCCGGTCCCGCCCAGGGTGTAGGCTCGGGGCGTGACATCTTAACTCTACCTTGAATATGAATTGTGAATTCAAGGTTATGATAATGTTATGAATGATTTCTAGGTGTTTTGAAGTAGTTTAGAGTGATTAAAATCAAAAGGAGTGAAGGTACACTTAAAAGGGACTTAAACGAGACAACCGACGAAAAAAGAGTGGGGGCAGGCGACCTTGGCGCGTTCCGGCGCGGGGCGCGAACCCCAAACTTCAGAGGATGCATATGGGCGCACTGCAGGGGCGCCACCCCAGCCTCTCCCCAGGCCAAGTTCGACGAATTTTGCCTCTCGTTTTCTGATCCTAAATCACTTTTAATCGATTTCTTTTCTCATGTTTTCCTTAAATTCAATTACCCAACCTAAGTACACACTAATCCACTCAAAAAAATCACTTTCATTTCAAGAAATCATCAAAACCCCAACAAAACAAGATTTAGAATGAACTTCAAGAACACCTATCAAGAACTTAAATCCTTCAACTTTTGAGAATGAAATTACGTTGAAAATAACATGTTTGGCGTGTGGGTGAACTAACCCAACACTATGGAAGCTTACATACCTCTTAGGGATCAAACCCATGGTGAAAATCCGCAAACAAACTCAAGAATGTCGACAAACGCCTTGATCCTTTCCTCTTTTCTCCGATTTTCTATTCTTGAACTCTCAACTAAAATCCTAGGCGTATATTAGGATTATAAAACTGAACCTCATAGGATTAGACCCTTAAAATCTTATTAAAAATGAATTAAATCTGATTGGGTAAGGAAAAGACCAAAATACCCCTTACTATTTTCGGGTAACTTTCCTTAATTGGACAGTCTGACTTCAAAAGGGAATATCTAACTCATCCGAACTCAAAACTTAGCAAACTCGGTGGCGTTGGAAAGATAATTCAAAGACCTTTCATTTAATATCTTATGGCCCACCTAAATCATTCTGTACTGAGAGTTATGGTCATTTGAAGTTTATCCAAAACTTAAAGGAACTTAGGAATGACTTGAATTAACTCTCTTTAGTTCTTCTCGGAACTCAAGGTGCTACATCTAATGACCTTAACACTAAAGAAATTTTTAATTCCTTGGTAAATCTCACTCACTATGAAGAACGGTTTGAGTCTCAGTTCAAAAATTTTCCGAGGTGTTACGATTTTATTTACAGCCTATAAGGCCAAATTTCGCGTTTTATCTATATATGCAACTCAACTTTGCTTCAGTCTGAAAGAGTGGATTCACCGCTTTGTGAAGCAATTGAGGTCAGGTTTGCAGATTCCAACTTTATAGGTGGCTGCTTCAACAAAATCTTTTTAGGAAGTGACTGATTTTGTGATGAAGGTAAATGGGGTGAAGCTAGATGACTTCGCCAAGGTGACAACGTTCAATAAGTTTCATAAGGGAGATGAGTTAAGTGTTTCTCCTCTTATTGGTGAGTCTGTGCTAGTTGAGAAAGTGTATAGGTCTTGCCTTGTTAATTTTGTGGGGAGTAGAACTTATGTAGGTTTGATTATTCTAGATATGGTTCACTTTGATGTAATTCTAGGTATGACTTGGTTTTCTCCAAATTTTGCTATCTTAGATTGCAATTCTAAGACCGTAAACTTGGTCAAGCCCATGATAGATCTGCTAGTGTGGGAGGTTGACTATATTCCCGCCCTAATTCGGATTATATCTTTTTCTCGCGCTAAGAGGTTGGTTATTAGGGGTTGTTCGACTTTCCTTACACATCTCATGATACTTCCAAAGTTCCTTTGATTGAGTAAAAAAGATATCACAGTTTAAATTAATAAGAAAAAAATGATACATTGTTAGATATATGAAAGATGTGTGGCCACTATTACAGTGCTACTAAAGTAAGAGCATATCAAAACCAAAAGGTCGGAAGAAAGATTGAAATTCAAATAAACATACATATAGATCCAGACAACTTCTACTAGGAATTACTAAAACTTTGTAAGTATATGGATGCAGGGGTGGCTCCAAAAAAAAACTAGTCAAGTGTTGATTTTGACCTCAAAATTTTGATGGCCCAAAACATTTTAATGGTGAGTTTTATAATTATAATTTTGCTTAATATCATATTGATGATTGCAAAAAAGAATTATATAAAAAATAAAGAAAGAAACACTATCTACTTTTTATCAAAAATATTTTAAAACTTTGAATTAAACAACTCAAACTTCATATTAATAAATAAAGTATTTACAACAACATCAAGATAATGTATTCAAGAAAGTTATGTCAACATGTGTACAATATCATTGTTGAGACAGTTCATTTTGTAATGGCCTTATATATAAGCAGGTGTGGCATACATGTGTTGGACCTTTCTATAAGAATCATTTTCTATACCAACATTTCATTACAATTACAATGACCAAAGTTTTCTTTTGAACTCGATTTTCATGTTATGTTGTATGTTCTATATAACATCATTTCGAATATAACAAAAGCTTGACAGATAATATAGAGGTTTGACGTGTTAGTATTTGCAACTGAAATAGAGCAGATCTCGATGATGGAGCACATCTCTGCAATAGCAGAAGGCTCAGCCTCCTCTTCCTCTTCATCATCTTCCCAATTCCATAAGGAAGATGTCTCACGTGCCACCCAAAATTCCCGCCCAAATAAATCCTTATATATAAATATTATACTTCATATGCTGATTTCATTTTTTCATTCAATGTTTCTTTCAAATTCCGCACAATGGGTAGTTCTAAATCAAAAAAGACTTTTGTCTCAAAAAATTAAGAAGGTATTCTGAAATTATGGACGAAATTGAGGCATGCAAGGTTCAAATGGACCTAATGGAAGGTTCAACTTCATCTTCTAAGCCTGAAGGCTCTGCTCTGCTAAGAAAAAGAAAAATGCGATATTGACCAGATTAAGAAGAAGAGATGGAAGAATTAATTGGATTGATACATTTTAATGAATAATTACTGATTTTAGCGATACTTTTTATTTATTATCATTTATAACAATACTATGTTAAATCTGCAATATGTATTAAAAGTGAATTATGTATGCAATATATATGTATTATAACGGTTTTTTAACATATATTATGCTTGTTTGGTAAGAAATTGACACATTGAATTATAAGTGTATTAAAATGTGTGATAAATGTATTATCCATCAATAAAACTTGCATTATATGTGAATAATAAATTGTTCTTTGTAATATGTATTAAAACTGTATTATAAATGTATTAAAAATGAACAAGTGAAAAAAAAAATGTTATTGCTATAAATGGTAAATATTTTCTAAATATAGTATATCTATGTAACTTGAAAGAGATGGAGGTTATTGAGAACAAGTAAAGATGAATGAGGGAATAATAAATTCTCTCGGTTTTTCAAACTAGACAACTATTTTTATTATAGTGGACAAGTAAAGAGGGAATAATAAATTCTATTCTCATAATTGTTATGAATTCAATAAGAAGATTGAACTCGTATTTAAATTAAGTTTGTCATGAAATTTGAAAAAATAAATAAATTATTTCAATGTGAAAAATGATATTTAAAAATTGATTGTTGCATTTGACCATAAATACAAATCGAAGTGAAAAAAAAGTGGAAACACTTTCTCATTGCTCCTCAAAATTCTTAAATATTCGGCCAATTCAGCTTCCCCTTGATGTAGCAAAAATTAAAATGGTTTAATAATTTTAGTATTATTTTGGTAATTAACATACATATTACAATATGACCAACTCAATATCCGGAGGTACTTCACCTTCAAGATGGAGCTTAGCAAGATTTCTTGCAGTTTGCGCCTTCTTAACGAACAAAGGGTCAAGAGGAAAGCGAGTGGGCATTGGGGTCCTGGGATCAAAGATGATTTTCTCGAGTGCAATAGCATTTTCCAAGAAGTACCTAACAAGTTCAACATGAGCTGCACCGCTATAAAACCCCCACAACTTGACCACTTTGAGGTGATGCAGTCGACATTTTATGGCGGCCTTCCTACACTCTCTAACAGTCTGGACGGAACATCCCGATATCAACTGCCAGACACATACAACAAACAAACATAAGTATATGCAAAAGAAAACACCTCCTAGTTCAGTGTAATTCCATAAATAAGATGATTTCCAATCACAAACCCGAGTACAGAGACTGAAAAAAGATAAACCTTAATTCAAATTAGAGAAAATATGAACAGCTACCTATTCAAGGGTTCACTGATTTTGTAAAACATAGCAATCTTTATGACAAATTGACAATGCATGTCTAAGAATTATACAAAATCAGATTGATGGACATGAAAAGTGTGACCAGAGAAGATTGAAAGGATATAAGTAGAGGAAGCCTAAAAGAACCACTAAGAAGAAGTGCAATTATATGGCTGCCGTGATAAATAGATAGAGTGGAGAAGATTAGCAACCGGCAGGAAACAATATCTGTCTTTTTTATTTTTGGGGGTGGGGGGAGGGACACGTATAAAGTGTCATTGACACTATCCTACTAACGTAATGTCCCTGTAGCCTATGCCAAAAGGTGTAAAGACATTTTGATAAAATAAGGAAGAAGATGTGGCAAGTTAATCCAAAGCGAAGGAGAATACATTGAGTAGAATGGCCTAAAATTATATATGTTCTAAGAAGATTAATTTGTGCACAAAAAAATTGGGTATTCAGAAAAAGGGTCTTATTGTTGAAATGGTTGAGATACAACACAGTAGACCAGAACAATTTATGGATTGTGTTGTTAAATGCAAAGCATGGCAGGTATGAGATGTTCAAATAAAAACCAGTCCCTGAATCATATGGTTTAACAATTTAGAACAATTTATGGATTACGTTGCTAAATGCAAAGCATGCCAAGATATGAGATGGATTCCTCATCTCCGAAACCTCTACTCCGGTGCATGCCTCCTTCACTAGCTTACCTAGCCAGGCAACAACTTAGTTCTCAACTCTCTAGGTTGTTAGTTTTGTCTTGACATTAACTAGTATAATTATCACAACAAAGTAGGCTTATTCAGCACGCAATAGTCATTGTACAATACTTCCCAATTTTATCACATAAAAAACAAGCAGCAAAGGGGTGGATACAGTAGATTTTGGAGGAATGCATTGGGCAACGGAAATCACAATACCAAAACTCTGAGATCATTCCACTATACCAAACAAGCTCTCAGACACACACAGTAATTCAGTAAAAGAATATAAGAAACTGGCTGAGTGATGAGAGTATACGCTCTTTTTTCGATAAGAAAAAAGCGCTCAACATCGATACAGCTGTCTAGAACCTATTGAAAAATGACCCCTAGGTAAGCGCAGGGACTTCATGTATGCACAGTCAAGCGAGTTAAAAACAATGCAAAAGTATCATGCATTAAAGTTCAGCTCACCACAATTGTTTCAACTCAAGCAAGAATAACTAATATACTCAAGAAATAGCATAAGTAACTACATGAACCATAATTGCTAAAACGAATAAATCAGACTCTTGTACCAGCCAAAGAGGAAAAAGAACTCAAAACATGATACTTACCTGTAGTTCAAATTCCTTCAACTGGGGAGCAGCCCTTATTATAGACGTGCAACCTAAGAGACTCCTGTCTTTCTGTCCGCATGTAGTGAGGACAAATTTCTTGAGCTTAGTAAGTTGAGGAAAATTGTAATGCTCCAATTTTTCCTGCGAAAGTTTAAACTAAATAGAAGGCACCAGTTAGTGCCAGCAAAAAACATAGGTAGATAGACACAAAATTTTGTTTACTAACCCATGAATGAGTAGTTAAATGAAGGACCACAAGCTGAGAGATAACACAGGAAAGACAAGAGGATATGTCATTCAAAATATGGTTGAATGCCGCACTAGAAATTTTCACCTCAACCAGCATTGGGACATTCTTAAGCAGTAATTTCGTTCCTACTGAAGTCCTTAATGTTACAAGGTTTGTATCACAAATTTTAAGTGATTCTACTTTGTAGCAGTACTGTATCTCCAAGTGTCTCAACTTGAGGGACGGACCAACAACTTCCAAATTTACCAAAGTTCCTGATCCATGAACTGCCATTGTTTCAAGAAATGGACAATTGTGTAGAAAGAACTCAAGAACTTTGCCCGTGACATTTACTGATTTAAATAGCAGCACTTTTAGAGACTTGAAGTTCTGCTTGACAGGTGAGAGTATTTGGAGGTCATTAGAATGAGGTATGTAAGAAGAAGAGTCAGCAGAATCACCAAGACCAAGGAGCCATGCTGGAAAAGTATAACAGTAACCAAAATTATGAATGTGCTCTCCACCCTTTAATAAGTCTAACTCTAGTCTTTGAACATTCCTAGAAAACGCAAATTCAATCCATTTATCAATCTCATGCCGCGCGAATTTGTTCAAATCAAAACAAACCCGAAATTGGTCTAGTCTCTGCCCTTTACACATTTGCAAAGTACAGCTGACCCATCTAAGATACTTCTTCATTTGACTTTTCCGTAGCTTGGGTTGCAAGGCTACTTTATCCAAGGGTTTGGTAGCATCAAAATCAAGCTGATCAATGTATCTCCACAAGCTTAGCCACCGCCTTGAGAGGACCCTTGTGTTAGCTGCTTCTTCAACAGTAAGAAAAGATAGTATGTGTACCAAAACTTCATCAGGTAATTGACTTATGCGATCTTTTGCAATGCAGACTCTCTTTTGACACTATAAAAAAAAAAAAAAGTTTCATCAAATCAATCCATTGGTACCATGAATGACAACCAAAATCTTACAAAATCAACCTACTTTTCAATTAAATAAGACATAACAGATTCTTTTTTATAAGGTAAAGTTTCATCAACAGAAGTACAAGGAGGTACACAAAAATTATTAGCTACTGCATAGCAGTATCACTTACATTCCAAAAACACTGTTATCTACTATATCTCCCTTGCACCAAAAAAATTAAATTTTGAATACATCTAAAATTTAAAATAGCTCCTTAGATTTTCTTCAGATCTTTCCTGACTTTCTGGGATTGCCAACATATCAGTAAATCTTACACATTCCTTGGCATGCACTCCACTCATGTTCAGAAAAGATCCCATAGTTGTTGTATATGCCAGCAACAGGAAAAGAGATGTTCTACAGAGTCCTGGGACTTCCTCTGATTATCACAATCCAATCAAAGAAGGTAACTTTAAAGGTGCTAAAGACCTCACAACACTTTCCAAGGCCAATTCAAGTACTAATGGCCTACTTGCCTCTGCATTAAACTATAGCAACTCTTTCTTGATTAAACTATACAATGTAGGAAATTTGTTCATGAACTTGTCACCCCCAGCCAAACTTGACTCTACCACCATCACCAGGTTCCAACGTTTTTAATTCAGGCACAGAATATATTGTGATGAGGAAATTTTACAAGTTATCATGGAAGAATGTTTGTGTAAGAGAGAAAAAGAAGAGAAAGTACTAACCTTATTTAGAGCAAAACTGTGCAGTCGTTTAGCCATGGAATGCAATGAATCTACAATGAATACGGGTAAATCAGTTTCAAAAGAGTTCACTAATCATCAAATAATTCAGAGAATACTGTAATATAGCTTTACTTGAAGAAGATGAGCCTCTTCGAGTAGCTCTACTCAGCCACAAACAGAGCTCTCGCCGTCAAAGAGAAGAGGGGAGAAACTAGGTAGATAGGTAGGCAAATAAACCTACTTACAGTATATATATACACTACACATAAAAGCCCGCCCGGCCCAATATATATTTATTTAGTTATTTTAATTTATGTGATAACACATAAAATTAGAAGAGTCAATTAAATTTTTAAATTTTTTTATTGTTTATTATTTTTATTATATTTTTAACGTACTTTTCAAATGATATCTTTGGCACATGAGATATTTTGAGTGAATTAATTTTTAATATATTTTTTAAAATATTTTAAGTTGTTAATTATTGTGATTTATGTGGCACATGTGAAATTTTGAGAATTAATTAAATTTTTAATATATATTTTAAAACATATTTCAAGTATGTAATTTTTAAATAGTATATGTTATTTCCCATTCCGAATTAATATGACACATGTTAAATTTTGAGATTTAATCAAAATTTTAATATATTTTTAAATAGTTTAAGTTGTGATTAATAGTACCCTTAACGTAATTTTCAAATAATATATGTTACTCCCTTTGTGCCAATTTATGTGGTACATGTGAAATTTTGAGAATTAATCACATTTTAATATGATTTTCAAATATTTTAAGTTGTTAATTATTGTGATTTATAGAACTCTGAATGTGATTTTCAAATAATATATGATAGTCTCTCAGTCCTAATTATGCAATACATTTGAAATTTCGAGAGGTGATCAAATTTATAATATTTTAAGTTAATTTTTAAAACTATTTTTATAAATACATAGCATATAAAAAGGAAAATATTAAAATAATAAAAAATTAAAACAGATAAAAACGAAATATAAATAGAAGAAGTTGAGGAGAAGGGCAAACTGGTCAATTGACCGGCTGATCCTAAGCTCCTCAACATTCGCTTATACAATAAAGTTATATTTATAGAACACTTAATGTGATTTCCAAATAATATATGGTACTCTCTCAGTCTTAATTATGCAATACATGAGAAATTTCGAGAGGTGATCAAATTTATAATATTTTAAGTTAATTTTTAATACTATTTTTATAAATACATTGTCTATAAAAAAGAAAGTATTAAAATAATAATAAATTATAATAGATAAAATACGAAATATAAATAGAAGAAGTTGAGGAGAAGGGCAAACCGGTCAATTGATCGGCTGACCCTAAGCTCCTCAGCATTCGCTTATATAATATAGTTATATTTATAGAACACTTAATGTGATTTTCAAATAATATATGGTACTCTCTCAGTACTAATTATGCAATACATGTGAAATTTCGAGAGGTGATCAAATTTATAATATTTTAAGTTAATTTTTAATACTATTTTTATAAATACATAGTATTTAAAAAAGAAAATATTAAAATAATAATAAATTATAACAGATAAAATACGAAATATAAATAGAAGAAGTTGAGGAGAAGGGCAAACCGGTCAATTGACCGGCTGACCCTTAGCTCCTCAACATTCGCTTATATAATATAGTTATATAAAATAAATAACATAGCGTTATTTTAAAATAAAATTACTAATATAACTATGTTAAAGAGTTAATCTTTATTTTATCCTTCATTCTCTATATTTGGAGGGAAGAATAGAGAATGTCTTCTCCATTCTCTATATTGAATACTACGTTCTCTATTTCACCTCTTTATTTCACTTTTTAATTAATTTAATATTATTTCTATTATATTATTAATAAGTCATTATTATGTGTAATTATTAAGTACTATTCACACATTTAGACTGATTGAGGTGGATACTGGATTAGTTGATTTGGACCAAATTGTTTCAAATGATATATGGGGTCCAAGGAATCTACATCTTTTTTTTTTGGTATTGGTCCTTACCTTACTATTGTGGTTCAAGTTAATGAACTTGATTTCAAGACCCTCATTTAAGTCGTAGCTAAAGTTTCTCATTTTTTCAAGTGTAGTCGCTTTTAAATCTACTTTACATGTGCAATGAAGTTCAGACATACGTGTATGCAGTTTGACTTGTTTTGCCCAACTTCACACAACTTGGAAGGAAGCAAGCAATTTCAATAATTTTTATATGAATTTCAGGTCATATATAATTAAATTTTTGGCCATAATATAATTGGACTTCAACCATTTTTACATAAATTTCATACGTTTATATCTGCAGTATTGCATATGACTAAGTGCAGTTGCTACAAAAATTGGTATGCTTTCATATGTATTTGTTTATCCAAAAGGCCAAAAAATGTTTCCATTAAAGATGCCATGATTACTTTGATGATATGCTTAAGATTAGGGGTATCAAATAAACGACTTGGGATGAATTTGAGAATGTCAAAACGTGTTGAGTTAATAAATAGACGGATCATTGACTCGCTTAAATGTTATTTGGATTTAAGCGGATTGGATTGAAATGAGCTAAAAAAACGGATAATAATTCAATTCGTTCAATTCTTACTATGTTTTGAATTCAAATTTTATTTTCTTATAGTTTGTTTGAGTATCTAATAAAACGTTTCGTTGTTTATCGAAACTATCTAATTTATTTTTAATTAATTATAGAAAGGTAATAATCTTTGTAGGACGAACTAAAAAAGAAAGTGTGTCATCGTGAATTGGATAGAGAGAGTAATAGCATTTGTCCTAAAAATTTCCTTGAGTCAACACACCTTACTTATGCACTTTTTATACCAAAAACTGAAGTTTCAGCATTCATAATAAGTTTTCTAACCTCACATAAATCTTCAAAAACAATCAACCAAATTATTCCATTGCTATATAGCCTATATACAACATCCAAATATATATACACAAATTTTGTTTCCTCGAAAATATGTATTTCAAATACTAGTAAATAGCTAAATCCGCCTAAGCAAGCAAAACTATGATAACGTACATTCCCATTTACAGCTCGAGCTAGCATTACCAACAACATCAAACATAATCTAGTTAAGTTCATCCCAGTTGTGTCTGATGAACAGATCATTTAGGTAGGTTCACGAGGACGGGCTGCCCAGAGTGAACTCAGAGCACGAAGACGTTGAACATACTCCCCGAAAGCAAGTAAGCCCCTAGCTGCTTGGTGCGTTGTCAAAATAATAGACATTTGTTGTAGTGTTTGCTGTCGAAGGTGATCCGCCTGTTTACAAATCAAAGCAACAACATTACATTATCATTCAAGAATACAGTTTCATTGTTGAGACAGTTCATTTTGTAATGGCCTTAAATATAAGCATATCTGGTGTACGTGTGTTAGACCTTTCTGTAACAATCATTTTCTATACAAACATTTCAGTACAATGACCAAGTTTTCTTTAGAACTCGATTTTCATGTTATGTTATATAGAATACATAACATCATTTCGATATAATAGAGGTTTGACAGATTATAGAGGTTTCAAACCTTAGCAGATTTTTCGTTGTAATTGAAGGATCATGTATACTAGTTGAACGTACGCATCAGTTTCTTTCAGGATTACAGTCATGTTTACACTCGATTTTAGACGATATTGAATGACCATTGAACGCGTTGAGATACAGAACGACAGTGAAAGTGAGACAAACCTGGTTAACAAAGCTCTCCAATGCTTCTAAATTTTCCATAGAAGAAACCATTTGGGAAGTGTAATTTCCAGCTCCTGTGTTCATATTTAGGATGCTCTGAGCCAGAGTCTGCTGAAGTTTATCCATTCCCTGTGTGAGAGCATCTTCAGCTTGCTGGCAACAGTGTCGCAGATTACACACTTTAATGACTTGCTGATCGGCCAAGGGCTCGAGTTGTGGCATCACCACCTGTGTAAAGTTGATATACTATTAGAAATCTCGTGTTCATAAATGTTCTGCTTTCCATTTGGTGACGAATGAAGTAATATAAATTATATGGTGTCAAATGACCTATACATCAGATAGGATTTGTGCCTAGTTCAGGAAATTTATGCATGAAAAATGCTACGAGAAACTCAAAAGCAAATGAAGGTAAAATAGTTCAAAAAAAGCAGTAAAGTGCACCAGGGACTACATTTATGAGTTCTGATGGCTTGAATCCTCCAAGCCAGAGGAAGAAACGCTCGACGGAAGTTCTCCACATCCCAGACATTAAGTAAAACACGTCAGCCTTGGCGGCATCAGCTTTCATGCGAAAGAGATTGAAATAGTGGCTTAAGACATTTTCTACTAGCAACTGAAGCTCCATATCGCTTACAGGAGACTGCAAAATACTCCGCAATTCTGCATTCTTTTTTTGTTGCTCTTCCACCCATTGGCTGTATTCTATCTCGAATGCAGCTATTCCTGCTTAGGTAGCATTACTTAATTATGAACAAAATCTCTGTATACACTTTAATAGCATTAAACAGTCAAAGTAAGTAGGCTAATATTCTACTCTAATAGCAGCTAATGAAATGCCAATGATTTAGAGCACACATGGGCGCGCTCGTCTTGTTAGTAAAAGGACAATATGAAACACAACCTAATGAAACATTGTAAGTAGTTGATACTTTCACATAACACAAAGTGAGTGTCTCCCTTAAAAGGATGGCTAAAGTATACTTTTACGATTTTAATGTAGAAATATCCATAGCCTAATAGCCTTACACTTTTGATTACATTGAGATCTCTTAAAGAACAGCTCCATGTAAAGGCACATAAATGTGCAAGAAACAATTTAAACTCTGCACCTATGAACTATTTGCATATTATCGTAATCACCAATCCAGCTTGGCGACTAGTTTCAACGTCAAATTGGTACATCATTCAACACAGATCAAGAGTTAAGCTAGTAATGATGCCAAGATAAAATGCAAAGGAAACTATAGAGTGACAAGTGACAACTCCTCTATCCATATACCTGGATTAATTGTTCCTAATAGCCCCATATTACTATTTGAACCTAACATGTATAATCCCTGCAATAAGCCGTTTCATAATGTCAAAGACCGTGCTGGAATATAAAATCGGAGCACAGATACATATACTTGTTAGTAAGAAATGCGCAAGGAATGATTCCTCTGACCTGCTGTCTAGCTCTCTCGAGCTCCAATTCGAGTTGTGCCAGCTTCAAACGGCTGGTTTCCAGCTGCTGTACATAGGCCTGTGAAAAGGGTAAAGAAAGAAATCAAGAGAAATTTTATGACAAACAGAATTTCCTAAAACATCTACATGTGCAAGGAAAATTATGTTAAGAACTTCATTTACCTTTTTCCGCATACGGCTTTTACGAGCAGCTTCACGATTTTGCGCTAAACGCCGTTGTGCCTGTCATTTATTTGATATGAAAAGGTATCGTACTACATCAGAGGTTAATCTTTCTACTTATGTATCCTGTGATAGGATACATAGACCGAAAAGGAGAGAGTCGGGGCACCCACCTTGTCTGAAGAACTCCTCGGTGCTTGATTATCTCCAGAGCCAGAGGGCATATGTTGTTCACCGGATGTATACCCCGACTACAATAAGCACAGGTAGATATTAGCCTGACAACTCTACTACTAACTTGAATTTTATTAGCTAGAACTAGGAAATATGTTGTTTTACCTTGTCGTCTGGCCTATCGTTTGGCTGTGAAACCATACACGCATCAGCACTAGGCATAATGTCACCTCTAAACGCGTCTTCCCACACACTCATCTGGTGAAATGGTTCATATATGCCCATCCTTCTTGTGGGGGCAAATTGAGTTGTTGGAGAAGTCATGTTCATGGCCTGTAAATCAGAATTTCTGCCTGAAATGAATTTAGTTTCCATCCAGTATGTACTAAGAAAAATGTTATTGCATAACAAGATGGTAAAGGAATAGAACGGAGCACTTATCGTTTGTTTATCCATTCATTAAAGCAAGATCTTTTGAAATTGCAGACTAATTTCCAAAGTTCAGTGGGCTACTTTTAAGTGTTCATGACATGTAAAGCATATGGCTTTTAAACTACATATACACCTTTTCTTTAAGGGAATCATGGACTACTTCTCTCTGACATGGAAAGGGTAACGTGGAAGAAATATACGACAGGTAATCAATCGAAAGAGAAACAAGGAAATCAACAGAACTGATAAAATGATGGATAAATTGAATTAGCTTATGCATATGAATACTGGGAGTGGGGAACATTCTTCTTCACATACAAACACATAGACACACAACAGCAACATGACGATTTACTTGAACTTTCGCCTTTTTTTTCCTTCCTTTTGAACTCTCAACTCTTCCGGAATTGTCAACTATTGCATATACTAAACGGTAAATGTATCATATGGAATATTATCCTTTTTCAACTTTAAGCTAAGTAAAAATTATGATAAACTACAAAAACACTACTCCGTGATCTCTTGCCATCTGTCCTAGCCTAGGTAAACAGAGTTACTTGTACATGTTACTAGTGGAAAGTGGCACTTATTAGCCAAGGTGCGCCCAAGCCAGCCTGGACAGTACAGTTATCAAGAAAACTAAAAATTGTGGTAAACTATTTTCTTACACATCCATATTCTCTAAGGCAAAAATGAAAATTCTGATCTACATATAAACACAATAAAATGGAATTACAGAGTGGATTATCAATGTTATCATTAAATTTAGAAGATCATGTTCTTGACTCAATAGTAGAAATTGCCTCAAATTACTACACATGTAATCAAATGAACACAAAAATGTTATGAATTTTTTTCAAGTAAAACAAGAAATTGAGCAAGAACAGAACAATAGGAATTTATATTTAATTAAGAGACTAACCTGTTCATTAGTATTGTGAAGATACTCTTCTTGTAAATTAGAAGCAATAACTGACCTTCTTAGGTATTTAAAGAAACCTTTAAACTAAGAGAGTAAAGATAATTAAAAAAATAATCTCCATGGCTATAAAGAAAGAAAGTAAGTGTATTTAGAGGCAAATTCAAACCCCTATAGTAGGATAAAGGCAGAGAAGCAAAATGACAAAAGAAATACAACCAAGTACTCAAAGAAGTTGACTGCTTGCTGTCAACTGTTGTTGATGCCTTTTATATTATGACTAAAAATGTACACACAAACAACATAGAAAAAAACATTACACACTCACATACTTATTTATATATACACACACACTCATATATATATATACTCATATGGTTATGAATCAAGATCTTATTGTAGGCTTAATACATCACAACACCTTAAACTTATGAGTGGTGAGCATCTGAATACGTGATAAAGTGTTTCTAATAGATATTTTTGAAAAATAAGTTATTCGCATAAAAATATGTCATTTCATTTAATTATACGCATCTATTTTAATTGAAATATGTTTAAGATTTTACGACTTACAAAAGCTGATGTATATAATTAAGGAAAGCGACATTTTTTAAATGGTTTAATTTATTTATTAGTTAACACTTGAGAAACACACAAGAAAAATAATCCAAATTTTGAATTGATAGTATTTAATAGGAACACTTTATCATGTGTTAATGTGCTTAATTTGAATATCTAAATAAAATTTATTGACAAATTTATGAAATTATCGATATATTAAGCGTTTATTGTATAGTATGCATAGCTTTGGGAATGCCAAACAACTTGATACGAATATTCTGCACCACCCATGACCATGGCAACACTTTTTCTTTTTTATTATTCGGTATTCAAAATCTATCAAATTAACATTCTCAAAGCTCGAATTCAAGACCATTATATTTAACGATATCCTTGGTGAAAGCAACACTTATTTTCGATGGGCCATCCACATGAGTCATTTGGGTTAATGCCATGTTCTTTTTATCTTTAAGTGATTTTTAATGTGAGAAAAGGAGAAATGACATTTGGCTTATTGACAATATCCTCCTAGCTTTTTTCCAAAGGAAAGTACACTATTTAGGCAATTGGTGGCATGGCACTATTTGTCTTTAAACTTTTAATTGTATTCTTAAAAAATATGTATGTATAGATTTATAAAGTAGATGTCCGCAAAACTATCTTTGTTCGACAAGAGTCAATTGAGACTTCGTGAGAAAATTATACTACATAAATACAAGTCAATTTTTATCGAAAAATTCTATAATGAAGTATAGAATATGATAAATACAATACTCATATGGAGTTCCATATAGATTCCTAGAATTTAATTAACTACTATTAACTTTGATAGGGATACAAATGTTTTTTAAAACTTTATTAACAAGTTAAATCTAGGCTTGGTGTAGATTGACACATGTTCTGTGGATATCAACTTTATGTGACAATTTTTATGTGTTTATTTCACTTAATTACTTTTGATATAGTATTAATAAAGTTGCTACTTGCTAGGTAATTGGCCAGCATGTTCATCAAGTGTATCATACCTAACCAAAAATCGTGTGCATATCCAATAAAATACCTAAAGAAAATCTTTTTTTTTAACCCCGGGGATAACTTGCAGCCACTATATAGCCTCTGTTACGTCCTGCCTTCGGGTGAACAAATTTCCCACTATATAATAGCCTGCAAACCACACAGAAAATGTAAATCGCACTGCGATAGGCTCGACTCAAAAGAGGGGGATCAATACCGGGTTACAAACTTCCAAACCAACTTAGTCACAAAAGAAAATCATATTGATGGGATAAAAGATTAAAGATTTGTTGTGCAACATTAAAATAAAGGTGTAACTAACTTTGTTACCTTTAACTAAAAGAAGAAAAAGTAAAGGAGGAAAAAAAAGTAATTAATCGAATATCTTTCGGCTTAATAACATGTCAAACGTCACTAATTAAAAGTTGTGTCTCTGACATTCTGTTAATATAAGATTATAAAAAAATAATTGGCAATCTATTTATTCAGGATAATTACTATATTAATGTGAGATTAATGTTATTGGATTAGGGAGCTAACGTGTTAACTTTTTTTAATAAATCCCACTTGTTAACTAAAGTTATCAACTGCTGCATTGACAGGGATAAGGAGACAAAAGCAAAGGCAATTTGAAAAGGCAAAATAAGGTGGACTTGACAACATAAAATCACCATGAAATGTCTTTGATTTAGTTTTTTTTTTAAAAAAAAAAACTAAAATTACTTTTAATCTAGTCTTGCTTTGAAATGTTTTACTCGAGTCAAACATTTATTAGAAACAATCTCTCTATTTTCGTGAGATATAAGTAATGTCTGCATACGCTATATTCTTTCCGGACCTTCAAATATTTAGTCTAATTGATGTTTGATTATTGTAATTAGAAAAAAGAAGGGGTCACATTCCAACGTTCGTTCCAACATGTTGATTACCTGTCTCCTCTATTCTTTAGTCCATAATTGCTTTTGATCTTCATTTGAATTCTATATTAGTGCTTCATTTATTAAAAATGCACTAATCACAATGTTTTCCTTTCACTGGCAAAAGGGTGAAAAAAATATAAAGAAGAAAATAATGAAACTCTGTGTATCGATCGGTTCGGTTCGGTTCGGTTTTAAGTATTATTGGTTTTCGATTTTTAAATATGCTAAATCGATAATCAAATCAATAAGATATTTGTTATCGGTTTTCGGTTTATCAGTTTTGGTCTTTAACAGTTCGGTTTTCGATTTAACCAATAAGAAAATGATTTCAAACAAATATATGACTTCATGTCCAACAATTTAATGCGAAATAAAAACAAGAGAAATCTAATTACTCATTGAGTGCAAAAAAATTGCTTAGTGTAGTAAAAGTATAGCAAATACTCATAATTCACAACCCTAGTCGTTGCCTAACCTTTGTCGTCGTCGTTCTTAGTTCTTTAGGTTTTTGACGTTGTGAACCTAAAGAATAAAGTAATACTAAAATCTAAAGGATAAATGCAAAGAGTAGAGTTAATTAAGTAATACTAATTGTGTAGGGTCCTTATTGTTATAGTCTAATATAGTGATTATATTAATATTTTTTGTTTGATATTTATGTATGACTAAAAATTAAAATAGTAAATTATTATATTTTTAATGGGTTATCGATTAACTCAATAACCCAATATTAAAAAACCAATATCGAATCAATAACCCAATAATTTTTTTTTTATAAAACCATTAAATAACCGTTAACCCAATAACAATAAACCAATAACACTTTTCTCGGTTCGATTTATCGGTCGGTTCGGTTTTTGCACACCCCTACTCTCTGTTGATTTATTAGGCTCCCAAGATTATTGATCACTTTATAAGTGCCTAGCTAGGGTGGAACAATTAAATTAGGAAAAAAACTTACTTTTATTCGATATTTATATTACATCAAATGAATTATAATGTAAGCATGTGCCAAGGATATGTATGTTGGGATTTGCAAATTGTAATTTTTTTCGTCATATATATAAATAGCAATTGACCTGACACTCATAGTATATAACGATTCATATCCTATTATTTTCAATGTAAACTCGATATAATTGAATTCTCCGTAATAATGCGGAGTTGTGCTGCATAGTACAGAGTCAAAAAGTTAAGATTATGTACGTCCTTGAACGAATAATTGTGAAAACGATAATCGATCCCCTTTGGGAAAAGCATAAATAGAATCTTGTACAGTTTAATCTGTAAAGTGACCTACCTAGCTAGCAAGCTCCAATGGAACAGTTTAATTTTATTTTTCTTCCAAAAAAAAAAAATATATGTGTCGAGAAAATACACAATCTCTCTTTTTGTAACTACTTATTAGAGTCATCTATTTTATTCGTCATGTTTTTAAGAAAGATATGAGTATTACTTTCTTTGTTCATTTTTACTTGTCTATTTTAAAATCTGTGTCTCTTAAAATAATGAATATGAATATTTTACTATAGTACTCATATTAATAAATTTTTCTATGTTTTTGAAATAGTTACTTAACGATAAAGAATAAAAACTTAAATAAAAAAATATCGTAATTTGTTAAACCTTCTTAAAGAAGAAGCATAATTGAGAGGTAAATTCTAAATTTGAAGTATCTGAGTTTCTACCGTGATTTTAAATTAATATATATAGTAATTCCATAAATTACAAGTTAGATTTGCCTCTTTAACTAGGTTCTCTTTTTTCTTTTTTCGATTTATAAAATGTTTTTAAATGTCCAAATGAAATGAAGTGAATGTAATGTCTTGTTCTAATTAATTAAAGTGGGGTTAGAATATTCTTGATGACTTGATTTCTTTATGGAACTACACTAATGCCACTTGAAAACTATATAGTAAAAAAGGTTTCAATTATATGTGTACTAACAACATTATTGATCCATCTTTATTGGAACTTTTCCTCCTCTTTGGATCTCTTTTTCTTTTTTCTTTGTTTTTTCCCTTCACTTTTCTCTTTGCCATTTTCCTTCTCCTCTAAGGCACTAACTATTCGAATTATTGGCAAACGTCCTCATTACCAACTTTACTTCTATCAATTGGTTTTGCCCTTCCTGCATGAGATTTTCATCCACTCATGTGACTACTATCTGACACGTATTCGAAATTTAAATTTTATGAATTTGAATTTAAATTTCTATTATAGTTTATTTAATTTATTAGATTCGAAATTTATTATTAGATTAGTCATATATAAATATAAATAAAGTTTGAGTCAAAATTTAGTATTCTCTTTATCTCAATTTATGTGACATATTTTATTTTCGAGAGTCAAACAATTTAAGTTTGATCGAGAATTTGCTCATGGAATCTTCAATTTTTTTAAAATGAAATTTATATATTTGTAAACTACGTATTATAAGTCACAATAATTAACAATTAAAAATATTTAAACGATATATGAAAAATTTACAGTTAAAAATAAATTTGTTTGAATCTTGAAATCTGAAATGTCACATAAATTGAGACATAAGCAGTATTAAGTTTGGAGGAATTCATAGCGTCGTTTGTACACTAAAAGGGTGTTTCCCTAAATTGATCAAATTAATTACTTATAAATACTTTTTGATTTATTTATGCATTTGAACCACTAAAAATTAAAGAGCAACTTTCACATCTAGCAAACATAAAAATCATATTTGTATATTATAGTTATAGTTTGCATAATTGTGCTTCATATCAAACTTTATGTTTGATATGGCTATTAATATGTATATTTCGTTATATATATACAAAAAAAGCAATTGTATAATCTGTTTCGGTATACATATGCAAAAGAATCAATCGTATAATCTGTGTTTGTATAAAGTGAGAAAAAGAGAAAGACAAAAGAAAACTGGGCAGGGGAAGATCTATATTTGTATAATCATAATACGTCTATAGGATGAAAATATATGTATTTGTATTTGTATTTGTATGTACAATTTTCTATCGCTTTATACAAACACAAACACAATTTATACATTTGTGTTTGTATAAAGTGAGAGAGGCGAGTAAGAGTGGAGAGCGAGATCTGGGAGAGTGGCGAACGAGATCTGGGAGAGGGAGAGAGAGGAACGAAAAGATATGTATATATACAATTTTCTCTCGTTTTATATAAACACAAACACATTTTATACATTTGTGTTTGTATAAAGTGAGAGAGGCGAGGAGAGACTGCCCAGCGAGAAACGGAGTGGTGAGCGAGAAATTCAGGGAGAGAGGCGAAATGACAACAGTTTGCTACGAATACAATTAAATCAAATTATGGTTATAGCATTTAATTTGAATTAATAATTTGCTATTTTATACAATTTTCCCAAAATTAAATGCTTATAAGCATGATAGACCTAAAGTCATAAATTGATCACTCCAACTTGTGGTTTTACGACTTAGAAGCAATATTTTTAGTTTGACCAAGACTTTTACAATTTTATTCCTTCCAAATATACTAAATACTTATTAGCTTCAACTTCAATATAACGTGATTTCCATCTTGCTTACTTATGTAGTTATGTAATCAGTTTCACTACCTAAAAATAAATTTTCAGCACATAAATACTTATCAACTACATTTAATTAACTAATCCAATCAAGTCTTAATCCACCCTCCCCGAAAGGAAAAAGAAAAAAGAAAAAAAAGAAGAGTTCAGAAGTATACCTAAGTCTCCTGTTAATAAATTAGATGACTACAATTTTTTTGAAATTCATTAAAATTATAAAATTAGCTGAGAAAAACATAACTCGCTCAATTTGCTCAATTATATTCGCTCAGGTTGGTTTAGTTATTGATTCACTTATTTATTCTCGAAGCCTATTTCAATTCAACCAATTTTAATCCATCAAAAATGGATTTGATAATTAATATATAGCCCAAGTAACTTTTGAGAACGCCAATTTTTCATCTATTTATTTAGCTCATTTTATAATCCGTCCAAATTCTGTTCAATCAGTCCATTTAACACAATTTTTAAAATAGGAATGGGAAATGAAACTTTAATTTAGGAAAATGACAAGTTTGATATGGACTTAAGAGACACCATGATTGGTGGTGTAGACCAAAATGTAACTACAAATAGTTTATTTTGTCCCTTGACAATATTAATGGTGACTCTTCCTATACGAGAAGGTCGCGTAATTAAGTGTGGGTCCATTATTATAACTACCTTTTAAAGCCAATTTTTAGTTATCCAAGCTTTTAGAAAGATTATACATGAATGATGAAAGCATATTTTATATATATATATATATATATACTAGATATTAGGTTTCCGCGCCAGTGCGGGCCCAATATATATTACTTCCTCCATCTCATTTTATGTGAGGTAGTTTGATTCGACACGGAGTTTAAGAAAGAAATAAAGACTTTTAAAACTTGTGGTCCAAAATGAATTATATAAATTTGTATGACTGTAAATTATTTCATTAAGGGTAAAATAAATATTTTGTAGTCAAATTATTACTTAATATAGAAATGTGACATTCTTTTGGGACTGACTAAAGAGGAAAGTAAGTCACATAAATTGGGAGTAGTTCTTTGTTTCAATTTATGTGACACCGATGAAATTTGAAGAGTTATATAATTTTTTGTATGTGATTTTGTTAAATATATTTTGAAGTTGTTAATTTATTGTGATTTATAGCACTTCTTATATCATTTTCAAATAATATATATTAC
>JAJOOD010009201.1:0-24261 GCA_029582525.1 Solanum tacnaense | reverse complement strand
TTGAGATTAATCCTAACTTGACTTATAATGAAGAACCTATCCAAATTGTAGCTCGAGATGTAAAGCAACTTAGAAACAAGAGAATCCCCTTAGTAAAGATACTTTGGAGGAACCATTCGGGAAAGGAAGCCACCTGGGAAAGAGAAGAAGACATGAGGACCCAATATCCGCACTTGTTCCGGGACTAGTGCAAGGTAAATTTCGAGATGAAATTTCTTTTAAGGGGGAGAGAGTCGTAACACCCCTAAATTTTAACCAAGAGTCGCATGTCGATTTACCGTTGCTTAGTTACTACAATATGTTTTATTCTCATTTTTGGAACTTGAAGTTTTGTGATAATTGAAAACTTGTTTAACATAAATTGTGATCGTAATTTAAGGTATTGTATTGGGGTATTTTCGTAATGTTCTAATTAGAATTATGTATAACTTTAAAAGGAGGTGTGGGATATATATAGGTGTATATGTATGCATTTTGGTCAGCACACAACTATTTGGGCAGCCACCTTTTGGAGACAGCTGTGCATTGTGATAAACATCACTTTTGAGATTATATTTTGGCACCTCTTCTAGTCAAATTTGTTTCACCTGAAGAATAAGAACCTTAGAATTATCTAACAAGTTTTTCTTCAAAATAACAAGAGAAATACTTGGCCGTTTTGGCTGGAATTCAAGACAGACTTCTTTTTGGTAAGTGGTAAAATCTGTTTTGGAGCTGGGTAGTGTTTAATATTTAAAGCATAACTTGAGTTATAGAACTTAGTTTACATTAAGTAAATATGATATGGAATGCTAATTCGTAGACCTATAATTCTTATGTTTATGTAAAACTCTTATTTGGATGTTATGGATTCGAAATATGGGACGCAACAAAGGACAAGTTCTGTCCAGAGTTCGTAAGTAGAAATCCTGTATGGACAACTGTTAGTGTTTTGAAGATATCCTTTTGTACAAAATATATTTTGCGGTGATTCTTGTTTGTTTTCAACCTTAAGAAATGTACCTACATCTTTCATGAAGGTTATAAAGTCTAGTTTTGCCGTTTTCCTTTTCAAATCTAAGTTGCGACGAAGGTACTAGGCTGGCCAGAATCACTGTTTTGGGAGCACAGTCGTATTTGTACAGGCTAAGCTTACTTGTGATGATAATACTGTTTTACTTCGACATTATTGAGATACTAGGAATTAAACATGTTATTTAATTGTATTTTTAAGGTTGTATATACTTGTGAACCAGTTGAGGACCTTGAAACATTGGTTGGTCTACGGTCTGAACTCGCGAAGTTGTGTTGGACTGTTTCTTTGCTAAAGCAGTGAGGTTTTTTTATAAACTTGTACTTGCACTCTTTTAACTGCTGGTATATCTGAAGGTTGATCTTGGTAACTTGGTTACCTCTTGTCACATTGCATTGTCGTGTTGATATCCTTTAAGACAGTAAAGATGCTTGTGTAACTCGCCCACTTGTACAGATTGTTTGATCACTTGACACTCTTGTTGGGACCTTGTCCTTCTTGTGCCTGTGACTTTGTAACTATCGTCATGCCTCCTGATTCGGATCATTTGCCATCTTGACTATGGATTTTTTATTCGTCTTAAGAATGGAAGTTGTCAATTTTAAGTATGAACTAGAAAGCCATTTTTAATATGGTTCTTGGTTCTATTGATTATTGCGCTTTGACCCTTCTTGATACAGGGCGTCGGCCTTTCTTGATACCTTCTTGTGCTTGGTGTGATGACATGTGTATATATTGGGTGAGCCTTGTTATTGAATCTCTTGGAAAATGGTGCTATGAGTGTTCTTGACATTTGGATCTTTAATTATCGATCTTGATACTCTTATTATATTGTTTACTTTATTTAATTATTATGTTTCAATGGTGCTCCCCATGACTTGAGGAAGTTAACTTGTTGAATCGGATGGCTCCGAACCTATAGTTTTTACACCACTAAGCTATATGCTTAGTGATAGTTGTTTCTATCATAGGGAATGATCGAGTGGTTGCATGAAGCGGGCCATTGGAGATGGAACTTTTGGGAGCCTTAAGGAAGATCAGATTTGCATATAGGCATCTATTTTTGTATAAGCCTTGGGAATTGTACATGATCTATGTGTTGTATATTTACATGAAATTTTGAGGACTAATTTGATCATTTCACCATGGGTTGTAATATAAGTATGTCTATATGTTTGGTTCTTTTGGGGTGTGTAAACCCAATTCTTGTAATATATTAAATTTACCACTAATTTTGAATGATTGTGTGAAGCATGAACGACCTAGTTTTGGTACTCGGAAGCTGGTAATATCCTTTTTATGTCATTTTTTACTAGTGTGAGGACAATATATGCATAAAAATCTCGTGAGTTATTGGCTTATATTATTTCGGAAGGGTCACTACAGTAGCAATTCTTACTACTAGGTGGAATGATTGTCTACAACTATGTATTTAATTATTAGATTGTCATCTAAAGTGCTAAATCCTTAGTCTCTATATTTAGCCCAAATCATGGACTGTGACTAAAGATCAAATGTCCAAACATTGAATTTCGGACTAATAGAAGAGCAGCGTAACCAGACTTTGGCGACCATAAGGCTGCTTAAGAATCTTATGTCAAATTAATAGGGCAGTGTGACCATACCTTGAATTTTCGAACATAAGGCTTCTAAAGAATACCATATCAAATAAACATCACTATTCCACCTTGGAAGAAATTTCTACTCGAAGATAGTCAATGCAAAAACTCCAAGCCTGAACCGAATCTAATCCCAAATTGTCCAACCACGCTGATAGCCTAATCGTGAATCACCAGGGCCGTAGAAAAAGGGAGGTATGGATAGAATGTCATCAGAGCTAATCTACAACCTAACTAAGACTCATTCTATCAGACCTAATTCTACTACATCAATCTACATGGAGTTATGTCATCTGAAGCAAGCACATGATCATAAATACTCAAGTCTAAGGCAAGCACTACTCTTCCCTAAACTAAGGCCAAACATGTTGTCAACCACAATAATAAACAAGTACAAAACATGCCAAAATGTGGGGATAGTCCTGAACAAGAAGAACAACATGCTAGTAGATCGAAAATCCTGATAAAATCTTAAAACATGATATTAACTAGCTAAGCATGATCAACTAGCTACCAAACACAAATTCCCACAAATCAACATTTATTTAAATTATGGAGCTCAATCGTAAGGACAGGAAGCAGTAGCCTACCTCAAGGCAAATCCCATGTGCTTAAAATTCACAATTCCAATGCTTCTCCCTTTTGAACGGTCTCCGAATGCTACACCACTATCAAATGTAGAATAACAACATTAACACGATCATTTAGACACCAAGCATATTAATTAGAAACAGACGAAAATTTGAGTAAATATGCGAATGTGGGACCCACCTTAGGAATCAAAGAAATGATTTAATCAAAATGTCAGTTTAAGCTCCCCGAACTTGTATCCTAAAATAAGACACAAATTTTGGCACGAACAACACCCAAACACCTACATGCAACAATTAAACATTTAAGCACAATCAAGAGGGTTGGCAGCCCCTTCCGAGCAGATTTTATAGTAAACAAACTTTCCCCTGCAATCCCCAAACACTCCAATGCATAGCCACAACCTTCCCGAACACACTAAACTTGAAATCACCCAAATCGAACACAAACAACTCTCAGAATCACAAAATGAAATACTTGAAAATAAAGAAATCATGGTATAATATTTTATTCAAATGTAAAGCCACAAATACACATCAAGATAGCGGAGAAAGGAGGTCGTGATAACAACCCACTCTTTAAATGTCGTTCACGATCACAAAAGTCAAACCTCGCAAACAAGATTACCAAGGGTGGTCAACGCTACATCTACTCATATATATTATAGATTCAGGCCCATCCGATCATAACAGTAAAGAACAATCCTCCATGATTGAGAAGGCGCACAAGTAACCTCGTTTAAGGAAGCACCAATACGATATGTTGGTGCATCAGCTGAATACACTGACAGGGTACTCGAGATTCATTTGGAACCCCGTGCACGCAAATGAAATATGCTACCCCACCATATTTTGTAAGTCGGACTCAATTGAGCTGTTGAAAATACTAATTGAGGTCATCTCGAAAAAAAGAGGTTACCACATAAAATTCCATTTAAACCCAAATTCGACAATGGGCTCGAGATTAGCGCGGAGGCCTCATGATCTGTATGAAAGGTCCTAGTTATTAATAATAGCTACGATCTAAGACTTTTTTTACCTCTAGAATTCTTCTTACTTGTAAGACTATTTTTATTTTTCCTATCATCACTTTTATGTTTAGAAGTGTAATTACATAGTTTTCTCTAAGTTGTTATTTTATTCTCAGCCTTGTATGTAATACACTGGCTATATAAAGACCAACACATTAATCAGTACACATCAGTTCATCTGTATCGCATCCAGTTCTTATCTTTCTCTTTATGGTATTAAGAGCTCTACTGCTTTAACATGCTTGATTCTTTTTTCCTCCTAGCCCACACCCTTCCAGCCAAAAATGGCCCTAAATACAAGTGTCGTCAATGCCGACAACATCTCCGGTTCAAAGACTGTTGTCCAGTTCAATCCGATTACTCAACTCCTCATCAAACTTGCTGGTAGCCATAAATTTTCGTTGTGGAAGGCTCATGTGTACATGTTCATGCATGGACATAACCTCTTTGGTCATCTTGATGGATCGACCCCAATCCCTTCCAAAACCATCTCTTAAAACAACCTCAAAGTATCAAATCCTGCCTATATTTCCTAGTTTCAACAAGATCAGCTTATACAAAATGCTATCTTGGAAAGTGTAGATGCGACCATTGGCAGTACAGTCGCTCTACTCCAAATGCCAAAGTCACTTCGGATGCCTTGCATACTGCTTATGCAAATAAATCTGAAAGTCGTATCTTTAGTCTTAGAGACTGTCTAGCCCGTCTCTCTAAAGACTATTGTCCTATTGCAGACTATCTCCATCAAGTTCGCTCTCGTTGTGATGAACTTGGAACTGTTGGCTCCCCCGTCTCCAATAAAGAATTGATTGTCAAGATTCTCACTTATCTTGGGTCTGAATTTCAAGATATTTCAGCCCCTATCTGCGCTCGAGATTCGGCAATCCCCTATGAAGACCTATATGAAAAGCTCCTTGACCAGGAGCTTTTCCTTCAGCATGAGGAAGCCAAAAAGACACCTTTTGTTCCAATTACTGCTAACTTTGTGCAAGGGACTGCTTCAACTCCTACCCATCAAGGCTCCAATAATAACCAAGGCTCCAACAATAACCATAACGGTAATCGACGATCCAATGCACAAAATCATCCAAATCGTAATCATTCTTGGCAAAACAATCAGCAACCTCGGCGCAAAAATCCACAACAACAGTCTTCCAACATCAACCTCTGCTGCCAACATTGTGATGGTAAAGGTTATACTGCTCGTGTCTGCCGAACACGTTCTCACAATCATCTTCAAGCATGTGCTAATTATGTTGCACACCTCCAGAACAAGTCAGCCTTTTGGTTTGTCGATAGTGGTGACACCCACCATGTTTGCTCAGACACACAAAGTCTAACTACTACGCAACACTACCACTATTAGGAGCAGATCGTCATGGGTATTGGTAATACCATTCCAATCTCTCATACTGGTAATGTGAACTTTGATACATCAAATCACAAATTCCAGCTTCAACATGTCCTTTGCTCTCCAACTATTACAAATAATCTAATATCAGTCTCTAAATTATGTCAAGACAATATCTCCTCTATGGAATTTTTTCCTTTTCTTATCTTGTGAAGGCTCTGACTACGGGGGCACCATTGGCTCACAGATGGCGTAAAAATGGGCTGTATGAGTGGCCACCGGGGGATGTTGGTGGTCCACCGCAATGCAAAGTCGATGTTCCTTACTACTTGTGGCATCAACGATTAGGCCACCCTAATCGTCAAGTTCTAAATAAGTTTTTGCATGATTTTTCTATTCCAGTAGTTGGTTAAAAAAATAGTACTGTTTGTCATTCAAGTTATTCTAATAAAAGCCACAAGATGCCTTTTTATAAAAGT
Source organism: Solanum tacnaense (assembly GCA_029582525.1). Lineage (NCBI taxonomy): Eukaryota > Viridiplantae > Streptophyta > Magnoliopsida > Solanales > Solanaceae > Solanum > Solanum tacnaense. Next base: position 18,179 of record JAJOOD010009201.1, on the reverse strand, counting down.
TCTTTGCACAGTGCCAATCCTTTAAATTTACTTTAGAGTGATTTTTTTGGGTCCATCTTCGGTTTTATCAATTGATAAAAAATGATAGTATGTTTTATTTGTTGATCAATATTCAAGATATATGTGGTTGTTCACACTAAACGTTAAAACTGAAGTACTAGAAATCTTTCAAACTTTACATCTCATGCTTGAAAAACATTTTACCATAAAAATATTATCCTTTTACACTGATGGTGGTGGTGAGTTTCCAAAATTAGATTCCTATCTAAAAACACATGGCATTGAACACTTAGTGTCCCCCATACACGCCGGAAAGGGTAGCCTTAGTTGAACATCGACATAAACATGTCATCGAGGCAGCCTTCACCTTACTACACCAAGCATCCTTACCTTCAACATTTTGAACTTATGCATGTCATCAAGCAGTTTATTTGATCAATAGGATGACTACTCCCAAACTACAAAATAAATCGCCTTTTGAAATCCTACTCTAGGTTGTGCCTAAATATGATTCCATCAATGTTTTCTGCTGCTTATGCTATCCATGGCTCAAACCGTATTCCAGAAATAAATTGGAACCTCGATCTGCCCCATGTGTTTATTTAGGATTTTCTAAAAAATATTATAGCCATCAGTATTTTGAAATCCTATTTCAGGTTGTGCCTAAATATGATCCTATCAAAGTTTTCTATTGCTTATGCTATCCATGGCTCAAACCATATTCCAAAAATAAATTGGAACCTCGATCTGCTCCATGTGTTTATTTAGGATGTTCTAACAAATATTATAGCCATACGTGTTTTGATCCAGTTAACTACAAAATATATTTATCCAGGGATGTAATGTTTTTGGAAGACAATTTTTCTTTTCAAAATATTTTTTCCAGTTTTAGTAATAAAGTTAATGTTTCTTGGGATAACATTTCCGCTAAACAACAATCCAAAGAGCAAGCGAATTCAATTTTGGTTTACTTTTTTCAACTACCTCCACCAGTAACACCGTTGCCCACGATCACTCAACGCCTGAAGCCATCTCCTCCGCTCCAAATGGTGTCTCTCCACAATCAGGTAATATTCCTTCTCGTGTCGCAACATCCACTTCTTCATCTCTTCCACACAAACAGAGAACTAATTCTTTTCCAGCACCTCAACAGTTGCCTTCACGTCCACTTATAACGTATCATAGAAGAGAAACACCACCCATTTATAGCCAAACTCCATGTCCTCTTCATAATCCATCTGCTTCGGCACAAAATCAGCAACATATGGCTTTTTGCCCACCTCAACCAGCTGCAACTCTTAGTCAACTTGACCCACCAACCCAAACCCAGCCAAATCAGCCAGCCATCAAAGTACACCCAATGACTACTAGTTCACAGACTCGTAGCCTTAAACCTTGTAAGTTTCTCATAACCATTACATTGTCACCAAAAATCCCCATAACTCATAAGCAAGCCAAGCTAATTTCCCAATGGACTTCAGCAATGCAAGCTGAATTTGATGCTCTTGTTCGCAACCATACTTGGGATTTTATTCCATGTAACTCTTCCAAAAATGTGGTGGATTGTAAGTTGTTATTCCGAGTTAAACATAAAACTGACGATTTTGTTAATAGATACAAGGCTCATTTGGTTGCAAAGGGATTTACACAGCGCCCCGGACTGGATTATCATTACACTTTCTATCCAGTAGTCAAGCCTTCTATTGTTCGTCTCGTCCTAACTATCGCCACTCAACTTGACCGGCATGTCCCTCTGCTGGATGTTAACAATGCCTTCTTGCAGGGTCGTCTTACTGAAGAAGTTTACATGCGACAACCACTAGGATTTGAAAACTCTGGGAATCTTACCCATGTATGTCGTATACAGAAGGCCATTTATAGTCTCAAATAGGCTCTTTGTGCTTGGTACACCGAACTCAAAAATTATCTCATTACTTTAGGTTTTGTTAAGTCAAATTTGGATTCCTCACTCTTCATTATGCATAAAGATGGGTTCACTATGTATATTTTAGTTTATGTGGATGATATCATAGTGACTGGTAATCACCAACGAGGTGTTCATTATATCATTGAGGCTCTTTCTCAACTTTTTTAACTGAAGGACTTAGGTCCTCTTCATTACTTTCTTGTTATTGAGGTGATTCGTTCTTCTGCTTGCCTTCTACTCTCTCAAGAGAAGTACATTATGGATCTCTTACATGAGGTATCTATGGATAAATACAAAGGTGTTTCCACAACTATGACATCTACTATAGTTTTTGATCCATCATCTGATGATCATCTAGTTGATGGTTCCTTATATTGGTGCATTATTGGTAAACTTCATTACCTTTCATTCACGTGTCCGGACATAGCTTTTGTTGTTAGGAAGTTATCCCAAGCTATGCATCAACCATATATGTCTCATTGGGTTGCTCTTAAATGACTTCTCTGCTATCTATGTTCGACTACCACTTTTGGTGTACTCATTGCCAATGAAACTTATTGTAGGTTTCTGACGTACTCTGACTCATATTGGGCATGAGATCCTCCTAATCGCACATCGACCACTAGTTATGTTATCTATCTTGGTAGTTCCCCTATTTTATGGTATTTAAAGAAGCAGCGTTTAGTTTCTCGTTCTTCTACAGAGGTAGTATATCGGGCATTTGCTGCTACTGTTTCAGAAACTAACCGGCTCACCTATCTTCATCAAGAGCTTCAGTTTACTCTTAGTGTTGTTCGAAGAGTTTTCTATGACAATATCAACACCACTTATATTTGTGTGAATCTTGTTTTACATAGCCGAATGAAGCATGTGGCCATCGACTTTCATTTTGTCCGTGAGCAGGTTGAGCGCAAACAACTTGAAGTTTCCCATTTACATGATGCTGATCAAGTTGCTACTTCTTACAAAACCTCTTCCGCGTGCACTTTTTTGTAACCATTTCTCCAAGTTGGGTGCAGTAAACCTCGACGCCAACTTGCGGGGCATAATAACTGCTAACATCTAAGACTTTTGTTAACTGGGACTCTTCTTACTTGTAGGACTCTTTTTATTTTGCTTATCAGCCTTTTTATCTTTAGAAGTGTAATTACATAAGTTTCTCTATGTTGTTATTTTATTCTCAGCCTTGTATGTAATACACTGGCTAAATAAAGGCCACAATATTAATCAATACATATCAATTCATCTGCATCCAGTTCTTTTCTTTCTCTTTAGATATAACTTTATATTACAAAGTGAATGGAACCGTCATAATTGAATTTTGAGGTCAGCTTCTTGAACTTTTGACCAAAGTGAACCGTTTATGTTTATGGAGTTTCTGAAAAAAAGAAACATGAACAAAATCCAACAAACGACCAGTTGACTGAATTGTCATTCTAAGCAAGTGATAAATGACTTGGGTCACTATAAGATCGCTATAAGAATAATAAATTAGCCAATAATACATGAATGACCTAGAGGGTCATTATAGTGTTTCCTTAATCCAACCTACTCCTCCCCATGCTGACAATACATATACTATTAAGATTGTTATTAATAAAGTAAATTGTGAGAGTACCAAATACTTCAAAGTACATTGACAATATAAGGAGAAGTTGTATTGAAAGGAGTGATTAATCTTCCATATGTGTTAAATGACTTTTAAATAGTTTATGCTTTACTTAATTTATGGCATGACAATCCCATTAGTTTCTAGTAGGACTGCATATAGTTTAGATGTGCACACATTATGTACTTTCAAATAGGACAACTTAGCATTAACATGAAAATTTATGGTTACAAATCATAATCCTGATGAACTTCTAATAAAATAGGTCGATCGATGAAGTTGGTCCTGTGATAACCTGAAAACACTCTTTTCTTAAAATTAAGGGGGAGAAATACACTTATCGTTCAAGTATATGTCGATGAAACAATGTTTTGAGCTACATTGGATTCACTGTGCGAAAAATTTACCAAGTTTATGGGAAGTGATGAGTTTGAATTAAATATGATGGGGGAACTAAGCTTCTCTTTAGCCTTACAAGTTAAGTAGTCTTAAACATACACTATGATCAATCAACAAAAGTATATTGGTGATTTGCTAAGAAGCAACCACATGGAAAGTGTCAAGCCCATTGATACTCCAATTGTACCACTACAAAACTAGATATTGACAAACCAAGTCCATCCATACTTTAGACAATGTATTGAGAAATTATTTGCTCTTTAGTATACATCAAAACAAGCAGACTAGATATAATCTTTATGGTTGGAATGTGTTCAAGATTTTAGACCTATCATAAGGAGTCCAACTTGAAAGATGCAACAATTATTCTAAGTAATGGAGACTCTATATAGCTTATATGTAAACTACTAATTTAACTATGAGATAGGTTTTAAGCACAAAAATATTGTGTTAAGAATCTTTTATGTGATGGACTTAATTAACTATAAGGTACCTGAGGGAATTAATTATAACTATTACTATCAAATGTAAAATGTCATACAAAATCAAAAACACAAGTAAATAATAGATTAGTACCCAAAAGTAGATTAATAAAAGGAGATACACAAGTTGTTAGCAAGATAGAGAATATAATATTTGGTGTTCCTCCCTCCATTCATTTATGTACGAGTGAGTTTCCAATTAGGAGCTAACGATAGAAATAAATATGTATATACATATTTCATATCTTGCGGTGACATTGAGTCTTAAATAGCAATTCTTCGTCTCCAGTTTTTTGTTTAAAAATGAAAGGGTAATATGAATAATAAAAATCTTAACAATAACATGGAAAGAAACATTAGTAAGAGAATTTATGTGATAGGTATGTACTAACTCACCATAAGTACAAAGATCAATATGAAGTCATGAACATGTATGAATTCTATGATTGCCTTCTTTTTGACAGAACATATCTATTATACACCACGATACCCAAGATCCATAATAGAAATGAAAATGAAATCACAAAACAACTTATAGATCTAAACCACTGATTTCTAAAATAATGTAGTTCAATAGAGAATAGAAAAAGTGGACTAAGGATTTACCTCTTGTGGTGTAGTGATTTGTTCGTCATCATAGGTCTCGAATCTACATTCATTCTTCAAACAGTGTAAAGAGAGACAGAAAAGGGAATAAAAATGTTTTGTGAGATGATATGCAAATTAAAAAGAGTGGTGTTCTTGTGAGTGTAAAATCTCCTCTGTAATTGAAGTTTTGATGTGTCTTGGAGCATGAAATGAAAGAGTCATCTATTGGGAGAGGGACATGAAAGAAGGGGTAGGGAAAAAGACTATATTTGTCTCCCAAAAATGAAAAAATCTAAACATATCCATAGATGACGAAAGTTGCCAATTAGCATGAAAATTGCAAGATATAGAGGGGAAGAGAAAGTGTGGTTGATGAGAAGAAAGTAGATTTAGGGATTGGGCTACAATAATTGTTTTTGTGTGCTGATTCAAAAAGGTTTATTTTGGAAAAGAATTGACACAACATAACAACCTATAAACTATATTAGATAATTTTTCGTGATTTTTCTTTTTTTATTTCCTTTAAAAAGAAAAAAAAATTTATTTTTTTTGTTCTTTTTTTCTCTATTTCCTTTAAAAGGAAAAAATCAATTATTTTATTGTTTTTTTCTATCCTTTATAATTTATCAACTGTTTTAAAATAAGGTTCTTTCTTTCCTTTTTATTCTCTATTTTTCTGTATTTCTAAATTCCTTTCCATACGTATATTGTTTATGTGCCAAATTTTTTCTTTTTTTCTGTAAGTCACTCTTTTTATGTAATTTTTTCTTTTCCTTAAAACCACTCCATAATTAGAAATTCATTGTTCTTTCATTATTTTTTCTTAGGATTTTGATTATTTCTTTTCTTATCTAAAATTTTTCACCCATCTACTTATCTCTACTTTATGATTTTTACAAAAAAAAATACCCCCCCCCCCAAGTTAAAAGTTTAATAATTGTCACGGCCTGAAATTTCAGGTCAAGATAACACCTACTAACAAAACCAGTAGGTAAGCCAAACACATAGCCCATAACCAAAACTAACAAGCTATTACACGGAATAGAAACACATAGAAACTATGGAAGCAATATCAAATAAAATAAAGAGACATACAATCGTATGTTTATTTCATGAAAAACATTTTTAAAAGAAAAACATTGTATCATGGAAAACATTTTTCTTAGTAAAAAAGTAATGTTTCATGAAAGAAGCATATTGAAAGTAAGGGAACAACATCGAAAGGAAAATGTTTTTTATTTAAAAAAAGAATAGTTCCTTCGATCAAAGAAAAATGTTATTTGATGAAAAGGCGCCTTACTTCATATACTTATGGCCTTCTTACTTCTAACTTAGGCCTTGTTCTCCTCAATCCTATAGATCGGCATTAATATATCGTCATCCTTTTCTTATTCTTCTTCTCCATAATTACAACCTAATTTTTTTTTGTTCTCTAATTTTCTATTTCAGTTCTTTCTACACCTTTAAGAGGTAAGGTTTTGTAATTCAAGATTTGATAAATCACTGACCGACAAATAAGAATTCGGAGATAGAAAATGAATTTAATGACCCTCAATGATGTTTCTATATTTTTTCATACTTTAACTATTTTCCCCTTCACATATTTTAATTGTAGCTCTTGTGTGGTATTGCATTAGGTGGCACATTTCCCAAGGTGTTTGGGAGTGCTTTGAGCTATGTTTTTCCTTTTGGATCCTTTTGAAATAAAAGAGTGTTGATCACTTTAGTCAACATCTTGAAAGACTGATGTTAAATGAGGATTATGTCAGTTCCATAAACTTCAAAAGGTATTTTTTGGTCAAGTAGTGTTGTTGGTTTGGGTTTCATGGCTTTCATTTTAAGTTTGTGCCATTAGATATTTTTGCTTTAAATTTTTGGCCAAAGTTTGACTACTGTAAACGATCTTTTAAACATGCTCAGATGGAAATTCGATCATTGTAGTTAGCACCAAAATGTTGAGTTTTATCTTGAATGACCTTTGGTTTTTATCCTAAGGTGTTTTGGATGAGTTAGTAGATTTTGTCATTTTGTTTGGTGTTTCTTTATAAGTGTTGACTTGGGTTAACATTTTTACGAGATGATATATGTTGATTTTATTCAATTCCGTTTAGTTTGTAATATCATTTTTTATTGGGTAGCATAATTTGTTTTCATTCACAGTCTTCCAAATGAATCATAAGTTCGAATGAGGGGAATTCGCCAATCTTTGGGAACTTCTGATACAATGCTTGGCCGGCATTCGCAGAGAGCATTTCATATGTCCTCAGCGTTCATGATTTAAGCCTCACATTCGCAGAGGGTTATTTGTCGAGATCTCCATATAGGCATGAGTCTTTCCATGACCACTGATGGTTGTTGTCCCAGGTCTTTGCACTCGCAGGCCTTCTGCCACATTTGTGAAGGGTCAACATGGCTGACCTTCATGTTTGCAGGCAAGCCTCCATGTTCGTGAGGGGTTTATCACCTGGAAGTTATAAGATTTAATAGTAAATTTTCACCAATTAAACTCAATCTAAACACTTGGTGTTTTCGCGAATTAGAGAGCATCTCTTGGTGGATTTGAGTTATTCTTGGTGGGTTGCATCCGAAAACAACATGATCACTTTTCGAGACTGAGAAATCCTCTGTAAAACTTTTTAAAATACAACAATTTCCTCTTTATTCTCCATTTGTGATTCACTTGACCTAATTAATGGTGGGGTCTTGTTTGGCTTGATTCTTGTTCAGATTGTGCCCATTTTTGGATAACAAGTTGCTTGAGCTCTGTAGGACCTCTTGTTAGAGTCAATTTTAAGATGCCATAAATAGGTCCCATGATTGTGTTTTGGGCTTGTTTTCCATTTTGATTTCATATATTTATATGGATATTATTTTTCTTGTTTTGACATTCCTGCCATGTTGTTCATAGCGTGGTATCATGTGGAGACCCTTTGAAAGGGAAAAGCTCTGGAGCAGAGGTTCGTGTGTTGTTTCAGCCTTGAGGTATGTTAGAGTTGTTAGGTTTTAAAAGTTGTGACTTATATGAAGAGTTGTAACTTTTATGAAAAGTTGTGACTTTTGCGAAGAGTTGTGACTTTTATGAAAGGTTGTGACATTTCTGAAAGATTGTGACTTCTGCAAGGGGTTGAGACCTTTTTGGTAAGGAACAATAAGCACCATTTCGGACTACCCTTTGTTGTCTATAAATAAAAAGTTTCCTCTCATTTTTTAACAAGGAAAAAATCAATTTTTTGGACTTTTTCTACTACTACTAATTCTAGTATTCTAAATGTACTTAATTGTCATTGGGTGGTTCGCTGACACCGTGGTTTTTGATACCGATACACTGGTGAGTAAGATCGTTCTATATTGGGAGGATATATTCCATTAACCATGATTACTTGAGGGGAATAATTTCCTTAAGGGGACACTGTGCATTCAGTGGGCTCGATTTCCTTTCTTTGAGAAAAATATTTTGTATACTGTTTCTAGTCTGTTTCTGATTCTATTTTCTCTACCAGTTTTAATTTTCTAGTTTTAAAAATACTCTTTAAACTCTTTTGTTTCTTACCAAGTTCTTCAAAGTTTTGTTCTAAGTAACTTAGGAATAAAAGATGAACAACAATCTTAAGGAAATTATTATTCTGTTGGCATCTCTTGTATTCTACTGATTGAGCGAAATAAATCATGGAAGTACAAGATTAATGCACTACTTCATCAGAATTGAATGCCTTTTTTAGCAAGATCGAATTGAGAATGTACCAGAAAAATTGGTGGTATTCCGGTTAAAGATTACACCAGTTAACCTTCTTATTATTTATCTAAGGAGGAAAATAGTTTCTAAAAGTTACCTCTTATGATATTGATCATGTGTATCTTTGGAAAAAGATTTGCAAACCATATGTTTTGGAATGAATTGGCAAATAGAGTTGCCTTTAAAATTCTTTAGTTTGTAGAATGAGAGATGCACATTTTTGTTTGATAAAATAGTATGTTAAAATGTTATAGTTTCAAGGCTATTTGAAAAGAAAAGAATTTCTAAGTGATAATCTAAGAATATGTTTTATTATGTTTGGAGAGAAAAAAACTTTTGTAGTTTCGCACTCCTTGTGAATTTGATTGTATCTGATTTTTGTAAAGTAAAAACGTTTGTAGTTTTCTACTCTAGAGAAATAAGACTATGCAATTGGTTTGAAGAATATAAAAACTTCATCTAATAAGTTAGTGTTGTACTTTTTATTTTCTATAAACTTCACTGTTAAATATAAAAATTGTACAAAAGTTTGTCTTAATTATTATTATTCTAAATACTAGGTGGTATGTCTAATTGTGATAGAAAAAAGACAAGTGACTTAAAGTGTGTGATTTTGTGTCTGCAATAGGTGCCTCTATGAAATGAACTTTGACATTATGTAAAGATTGTTAAAAAGAATTGAAGCACTATAATTCTTTCGTAGAATAATATTTCCAAAAGAGGTTTCATGCTGCCAACGACATTTTGATAATCTTGGAAAATATGTGGAAAAATTATTTTCAACTATTTGAAAAATATTTTTGAGATCATATTTAAAATGTGGGGGTTTCTTTGCTTATGACAAAGATAAAATTAGACCTAGTGTCTAATTTAAATTTGGAGCACAAGAGATGTAATTCGATGATACTTTTGTATTATGTTAGACCCACAAAATTCTTGGAGTATATTTGATATTGTGGTCGTTGAGTTTCTCTTTCACTAGTATATGATATGACTAGTATGAAACTACCAAATTATATGTATACTTGTTCAAAATGATTGAATCTTTTATGAAAAAGTATAACTTCAAATGTTGTGATTTTTCATGAAAAGATATATCTATTATATAAAACTATTTGTATAGACAAGAATATTGGTGAATAGTCATTTTTCATGTTTTGTAAAAGAAGCATTTGGACTATATTGCGTTTATTGGACCCGATGAAACTTTGTTCATGGGAAGTTCTATAACAATCAAATTGAAAGTTATGGTAAGGTCCTTCCGGAAAGGACATTTGACAAGTTGATGACTCTAAACAATGTTTGTATCACAAAAAATTGTAAAACTGAAACTAGAATGAAAAAAAACTGAAATAGAAAACATGTTTATTTTCCTCGAAGTATGAGGACTCAGCACTAATGTTGTTTAATACGGATCTACACGTGATCTGAATGTTGAGGACCAGAACCTACATCACGAAAAGATGTAGTGCAGAGTATGCGTCAAAATTTGAAAGGTACTGAGCATGCAGAATGGGATAAAGCTAAACAAACATTTAAATGAACAAAATATACTGAGCAATGATATAATCTAAACATGATGATGATACTGAGATATACTGAATATTAACTAAATTGAATATAATGAACAAGTACATAAAATGTTGAAACTGGATACTGAAATATATCTGTAAACCTAGTCAAATGCAATAGAGTCTGACTGTGGGATCTATTATTAACCGACATAAAACCACGTGAGCTAAATGTGCAGTCCGATGTATATTCCCCATAGGGAGGACACAATATACCTTGCCAGGGGTATAATGGCTTGACTGGCATGATCACTAAAATATGATGCCCAATAAAGGGGACTTATAAACCTATGGGGGCACCTAGTTCTGGGACTATGAGGTTATATGACACTAGTCCAACTTGGTGTTAAGCCTACTCCCAACTGGAAATGTGTACAATATAACATAACTGAAATATACTAGATAACTCAATATTCTGACATGCTAACTGAAAATACAACATTAAGTATTGATAATGAAACATTTGAAAACTAAGGCATGTATATCTATTTATCTGTCCTAGCTAGTGTAATTCATGAACTAAATGAATGTAAGGAACTAGGGTTCTTAATTACATGCAAGGAACTAAGAAACATGGTTACGAGAACATGATAATTTGAGCAAGAGCACTACAACAACTAAATAACAGCAATTCTCTAAAGTTCAAGAAAACCCTAGGTCTAAACAATATGAAGGGAATCAAGAATCTGACTAAATTCTAGAGACCTAGTGGATGAAAGGAACCAACTAGTGAAATCCCACATATGTGGTGACGAATTCCACGGCGAAATCTTTCAATATCGGTGGTGGAACTGAAGAAAACCTGTTGCATTCTTGAAGAGGGCTTGGTCGACTATTCTCTCTTCTTTTGCTATATGTTTGATTGATTTAGGAGAATGATCTATTAGGGTATGTTCTGACTAAGTTGCTAAGATTAAACTGACTAAGACTACATAGTTTAGGGGTTAAATGATGTAGTTTAGGTGCCCAACGTATAGGGGAAAAGACCAAATGACCCTGACTTAAAATCTCTTGGGGCCCATGACGAGCCAGACCAATGGATCGTGGATGGACCTATGGCCCAACTTCTCATCTCTTCGTTTGGCTTCAGAGAATTGAGAACTGGGTTTGAGCCATGATACTGACAGCGGACAGTGGTCCCACCTACGGTCTGTAGGTCCTGGAGTGGTTCTGGACTTTGACTGAAAATTTTGGGTGGAGTTGGCCTGCAACGTGTAATAATCTGCATTTTTCTCCTCTTCAAATCTGGGGTGTTACAAAAAGAGAGTAAATTTAATACATGTGTAGTATTAAACAGTGAACACTCTTATGTTGATATATTGATATGTTGTCTCTATTAATATCAAAGTTTTCTTTACAGAGCATGAGGACTTTCTTTGCAATATCCTCAACTTTTCGTTCTTGCTTTCTTTCTCCATTATAGAATTTTTCCTCGTTGGAGCATTTAGAATTGTATGGGTGTTGGACTTGAAGTATAAATATCAATTTAAGGTATATGTAGAAATTTTCTTATTGTGCATATAATTGAGAACCATTAATCATTTTTGTTATTCATTTTTGCACATACGAATATATCATATGTTTGAACCTAATAAAATAAAAATATAACGCATTATTCTAGTTACAAACTAAATTTTGTAGGTTCATCAAATGTTTAATCATTTGACATACAATAAAGAAGTTATTTGAACAGATTCATTGTTCATTTATTTTAAATTGTTTATTTTTTGGTTAATAGTTTGTGATACTTATTAAAATATGGTTTTGATAGTAATTCATACCGTATATAAGTAATGCTTTCACAGGACTCATGTGCAAAGCATGTGTCCAGAACTAGTATAATATTAAAAGTGGGAAACTAGAAAGATGAAAAAATTGGATAATCATTTTACCCCTAACATAAATTAAATATCCAATTAATTAAATATTAAATAATAATATTTTAATTTTTTGTTGAATTGTAAGTCATTTATTAGAAAGGTAATGTAGAAGAACAAGAGTCGGTTAGGATTTCTAGAATTTTAAGATGCATATGTAATTGGTAAAAGAATTAAAGCTGAATAATTGTTCTTAAATAAGTACATGAATCAAAGGTTTCCCTCTTTTAATCTTAAATTAAAGAATATGAAGAGTTGCCGCTAAATCAATATGTACCATACGAATTTGTCATCTTGGGTTCTTCCACATTTAGTTCTACGTACTCCTATGGTAAAGTTCCTTCTTTTCCCCTCTTTTTCCATCTTCTATTGTTTGTTAGTAAGATTTTGATCATTAATATATTTTTTCCAAATTAGTTTATCTATGATGTGAGAGTAACAATAGAGTGTATAGCAAGTTTGACATCTTCACTTTATTTAGAAACACCGAAAAGAATTTTGAAGAAGATGAATTCATAAGGTTAGAAATATCAAGTATGACTTCTACATTGTTCTACAATGATTAAGTTTGATTACCTTATAATTACAGGAATCAATTCATTTGATTCAACATTTTTGTACTTTTTTTATAAATTATATTTGGAAGGTTTGGTTCATTGCTCTAAAGTTTGGCATAAGATCGATCTAATATTATAATTTAACCATTATTTTTAAAGGAAGAAAATAGTAAGATGGATTCACTGAGGTTAAGTTGGTACTACATTTTAAATTAATATTTATTTAATTTTATAAGAGTTTTTACTTATTGACGTATGGGGTACACGCGCAACGTGCGTGACCAGACACTAGTGTGTAGATATATATATATATATATATAAAACACTCAACTACAGTTCTTTCGATTCAATGTGTAGGCGATCGCTAACAAGAATAAACCCAACGATGAGTTGGGGTCGATCCCACATGGAGTGATACGGTAAAGAATTTAATTATGAAGTAAAGACATGTTCTAGTCATTTGTAGAGGTAAAGGATTGTGTAACATAAAATAAATCACGAAGTTTTAGTTATCAATATCAAAAGGGCGGAATTTAGTAACCAAGTTCTAACAACAACAATTAACACATGATTTGAACTATTATAGTGAGGACCTTAAGAATGTGATCAATTGATTGCTAATTTCACTTACTGGGTGATTACCAATTGCTACAAGTTGTTGAATCTCAATTGGTAGGATAGGATTTGAATACAATAATCATCTCTCGATCAACTATCATGTTTTAAGTGAGCTCCCTCGAACCTCAACAAGCTTAACAAAACCAAACAACCCAATTCTTTAATTAACCTACTTTCTTAAGCTTGGTTGTAAAGATGCAAATCAATACAATTATCAATCATTCATTCTACCCTATACCTGTTTCACAAGAAAGCATAGATAACTAACTTAGAACCGAATTTGCAACTTCAGTTCATCAACTAAAACATGAACAAACAATTGAACAGATTTCAAAAAACATTAAATTCAGCAAATAACAATACACATAAGCTAAATAACACATTCAACTACATGATCACACCCCTATGGTAAGGGGTTTTAACCAAACATCGAAAAAAGTAACAAATCGGTACCAAGAAAATTATCCATCTTAATTGTTAACAAACTACAATACTCAACGCCAAAGTTAAAGCTAGAATCCAAAAACCTCAAACAAAAGATCCAAATCTTCTCCAAGAATGTTCAACAATGTAAAAATGTGAAAACTCTCAAAGACTAGGGAATGCACTCTCTCGGAAATCCTTTTCTTCTCTGAAAAAATTTATTTATACGTTCCCAAAAACTCAATACGGAGTCCAATTGGCTTAGTGATTTCTACCTTGATTAAGCATGGCTCAAATTCCACTTCTTCTTTTTTCTCTTTCATTCTTTTCATCTTTCACGACTCATCCTTGGCCTATTCAAGCACACAAAAATTTTGGTATATCTCGTCGAACACCTTTTTTTTATTTACAAAACCTTATTCAATGGATACAATTTTTATCATTTCTTTTTCTCTCTCTTTTTTAATGGAGGGGTACCATCTTTTTCTACAACACAATTTTCCAAGGATGAGCTTCATAAACTTCTTGCTTGATTTCTTTCCTCCTTTATTCCACACCCCCAACTTAGGCATTTGGCCTAAGTTGGCTATTCAAACAAACCAATGCTTCACTCAGATTTTAGTTGCAGAACATAAGGACATTTGTGCTCAGGTTTCAACCAAAGAAAAGGTTAGGCTCAAATGGTGCCAAGCTAGGTTCACACACTCACAAGGTGGTCACACAAAGGTATAGCGATTAGGTTCACTCTCAAATAGTCATGCCTAAGATCATTTACTTCATTCACAAAAGTTAGTCAATTGGACCAGGGGGGAAGTTCTAGGTATCACTCAGCACGTATTTCAAGTAAATCTCACCACAGTAAACACAACCATCGATCATAACTCCACAAGTTAAGCTCGCCTACAACGATCATTACAAGACTCACTTCAATAATACACCTAGTCAAAATGAGATGTTAAGAGTTCACACATGACTTCTGCAATTGAAATTGCCGTGTTGGACTTGCACACATGTCGTCCATCAAAAACACTATTCAAGTCATCGATATTGATCGTTACTGACACTCAAATGTAAAAGAGAACAATAATCAAACACAATCACACAGTTAGGAGAGAAACCAATGAAATAACTCCAACATTCATTCACATGTAAGCAACCAAGAGAAGTTTGAACAAAAATACTAAATAACAAATAGACAAAATACAACCAAAAGGCTAGATATAAAATACCTTCACCCCACCAAAACAACTACACAGTGTCCTTAATGTGTAATAAAAAAAACTGAATGTATCAAAATGAAAGTAAATGGAGGCATAGTAAGAATCCCCCTACCAAACTAGGCCTGGGGTGAAATCTGCACATCTGGGGTGACCTCAATCTGGGTGTTAGTGCCCGGCTCGACTCCAGCTCTTGAGGTCTATGCAACTATCTCCTCAGTGGGTTGAGATCAACTCGAGCCAACAATGGGTGTGTGGTAGAGTGAGGCCTCCAAAGCCACCTATACCAAATCGCCCTCCAAATCATCTAGATCCTTGAACACTGAATTGTCACGAGCCTCCAGCTCTTCCTCATATATCTCTGGTGTGTTATCTCTCCATCATCATTAGATGTAATAACATCTCCGGTCAAAGTAGCCGGAGGGATCTCAGGAACAGCTGGCATAACCCCACTGGGTCCTCGGGAATTTCAACATTTCCCCACAACATCGAGATATCGATAGACTTTAGATCATCCACAGAACATCGTAAATTGGCAATATTAGCCTTCAAAGTTGTCACATCCGTAGAGCTACGGTCATACATCTCGCATATCTCAACTCAATTAGTGAGGGCATCCAATTCTGACTCGTGGGCCATAATCATCTTTTGTAGTGCTCTTTACTCCTCCCGAATGGGAGCCAATGTCGTTGTTATCGCTCGATCGACCATAGAGGCACAATGGTCTCAACACTCGAGGCCCTAACATCAGCCAAATAGGCAAGGTTTCCCATTTTATATACCATGGCCTGTGTCAAGAGAGATAAAAGACATTATCACGGGAAAATGTAGTAGAGGTGGGGGAGCTGGGTATAGTTATCGGCTCAACCGTCGAAGTTAATAAAGTAGTGTTGGCCTCCATGGCCTCTACATCGACCATTGTAGAAGTGTCTACCAAAGCCTTCTTCCTCTTTTCTGCCTTATCTTTCGTGTACTCAGCTCCAGTCCTCCGAATATTAAAAGACAATGTCGTAATCACCTCAGTATAACTCTTCCCCACAGAGGGTGCACCTGCTCGGTGACACAAGTCACTAATAAGTACTTGAAATTGCAATGAGGTTTGGGTTTTTTTTCCCCTCATCACAATCTCTGGTGAAATTATACCCCCGAGATTTAGCTTCTCCCGATTAACAAAACACCCCAGTAATGCAACCTGTAGATGTCATATGATCAATTCATTTTGTGAAGGCTTAAAAGTGCTGGAGATGAAACAAAACCATTACCCAACAACAACATTCAAGTATTTCTTCTCAATCACTATTCCTACCTCTATCCATAGAGGAGCAGCATCACTCTGCAACGGGGCCAATCACCATTTCAAGTCATCCAATGTTTTGGTCTTTAGCTGATCGTCCAAACAATGAATAGTGTGTAGTGTAATTTGACATATCGTTAATATCAGTTTCCTGCATATTACCATCTTACCATGCACCTTAATGAAATTGACTTGTGCCATTGACCCATCTTTCTTCTTTCCTTTCGGGATCAACTTCTCATAACCTCATAAAACTCTGAAACCCATGAAGGAACATATGGATTTTGGGTTTGGTGAACTATTGCAAATTGTGGAAACAGAGCATCTCCCACACAACCGGATGCCTGTACAATACATCATCTAAAGACAATCACTTTTCCTTTAAAATAGTACTCAAGATAGAGGCTTTCAGTCGGTTTATGACCCAGGAGGAGGTACTCGGGCTTGAGAAACTTGAGTTGTCTATGATGCTATAGGTGCTGGAGGCGTTGGGATTGTTGGAAAGGTAGCAACAGGATCATGAGCTTCTTTAGATTGCATTTCTGGGTATTTCTGTTGGAGGAACTCTCCCTAAGTTGTCGGTGTATGCATTGGAGTCCTGGACCCCGCAACTTTCTACCTCTTAGACTCAAGGAGGTGATATGGGTGGAGTCGATGCCCACATTGTCTGATGAACTCGACCTCGAACTTGAACTTTCTACTACTTGCTTCTCCCCTTTCCTTTAACATTCCCCTAAGGAGGTTTAGCCCGAGTGTCACGCCCCGAGGCTACCCCCGGGAATAAACACAGGACCTAGGATCAAGAGTGACCCCAAGCTAACACTGTTGCCATCTAAAATATTTACTGAAATAGAAATACTGTGCGGAAGCTTCAAAGATGATGTAAACGGAAATGATGAGGAATACCCATTTTTATCTGAATAAATAAAATGTGAGTTTAGTGACAATTGAAAGATCAAACCCAAACCTAAAATTGAATCTAACTATTTCTGAAATAAAGCCTCTAACTAACAGGAGATGTTGGGACATCCCCCAGCTAAATCTAGCGAAACTGAAACTAAAGACTGAAAGTAGAAAGATAATCATGTCAATCGTCCTTGAAGAATGAGGACTCACCACTGATGCTACTGAACTGGAGATCAGGAACTGATCTATGTGTGATCAGTATGTTAAGGACCTGAACCTATATCACGAGAATATGTCTTGATAACACCTACTAACAAAACTAGTAGGTAAGCCAAACACATAGCCCATAACCAAAAGCGACAAGCTATTACATGGAATAGAAACATATAGAAAGTAAGGAAATAACATCAAATAAAAAAAACATTGTTTCATGCAAAAAAAAATTCTTAGGAAAAAAGCAATGTTTCATGAAAGAAAATTTTTGAAAGTAAGGGAAAAACATCGAATGGAAAATATTTTTTTTAAAAAATAAAATGAATAGTCATTTCGATCAAAGAAAGATATTGTTTCATGAAAAGACGTGTAACTTCATATACTTATGGCCTTCTTACATCTAACTTAATCTTCTTCTACTCAATCCTAGAGATCGGCATTAATATGTCGTCATCCTTTTCATCTTCTACTTCTCCATACTTACAACCTAAATTTTTTTTTCTCTCTAACTTTCTATTTCACTTCTTTCTACACTTTTAAGAGGTAAGATTTTGTGATTCAAGACTTAGTAAATTACTAACTATTAAATTAGAATTCAAAGATTGAAAATGAATTTAATGACCCTCGAGGTTATTCCTGTATTTTTTTCATACTTTAACTATTTTCCCCTACACATAGCTTAGTTGTAGCTCTTGTGTGGTATTGCATTAGACAACACATTTCCCAAGGTGTTTGGGAGTGCTTTGAGCTATGTTTTTCCTTTTG
>JAJOOD010009200.1:0-29877 GCA_029582525.1 Solanum tacnaense | reverse complement strand
TGGAAGTTATGACTGCTCAAAGTTGGCCAAAAATCACTGATTTCCATACTTAGCCAAATTTTCCAGATTTTCAAATCCTTTCCAAAAATGAAAATTTTCAAATTCTAAGCCTCTTCTTAGCTATTTCAAATTGCCGGATGTTACATATTAAGTATGCAGAGAAGTGTTTTTCTTTGCGATGGAGTTTGGATTTTCTCTTTTATAACATTCTAACAAAATATAATAGGTCTAAGAAATACTTACAAGAAATAAGATAGAAACTTGTCTAAACAAGATGTACATATCTTGAAAGATTACAAACATTATAAAGTATGTTTCATAAGAATCATATATATATATATAAAGAGAACCTTAGGCCCGCCTACGTGGCGCCACCACAAACCAAAATTTCCTTTTAATTTATTTATTTACAAAACTAGCCTTCCCCTTTCATGAAAAGTTGTGAAGTTTATGAAAAATTGCGACTTTAATGAGGAGTTGTGACTTTAATGAAGAGTTGCAACTTTTATGAAGAGTTGTGACTTTTATGAAAAGTTGTGACTTTTCTAAAGTCCCTCACTCTTGAAGCCATCGAACCCACATTTGGGTTCATGCGAACTACAACCTCCCTATTTGCTTGAGCCGTCATGGATTGAGCCAACTCTTGAAAAGCATCCCTAAACTCCGTATTCGTTACTTGTTCGGCCAAAGAACAAACCGAAGCTTGAGGATCTTGATGTCCGCATTCTCCCTCACATTCCTTCTAGTATAAGCCCTTAGAGTAGACATATCCTGTATAGCATCGGATAAGGATTAGGAGAGAGACTTTACAAAGTTAAACTCTATCGCACGACTTAAGAGTAATGAAAGAAGTGGAGTTTCCTAAACATCTTGTAGCCTCTCATTCATAAATGTGGTGTGCTTCACACTAATGCACAACACTCTACTAGACGTGGCTTATGAGACATCCTAGGACCATTCTAAACCTTTTGCTCTGATACCATGTTTTTCACGACCCATGCGTACCCCTAGATGTAACATGGCATATAGAACCCCGAAGGACTCCATACAAGCCACTTAGTTCTCATAACATAAGAAATAGAACAATAAGAGTAAAACAATAGTCCAAGTCCAATAGTTTTATAAAAGAAAATCGGAAGTCTAAACCACTTGTCTCATCATAGCCATCTAATACAATAAAAAGAAATTGGGCCTAACCCATACATCATGTTCAAAAGAGAAATACATGAAACGAAGTGAATCAAAAAAACTCCTTCCTCAAAGCATGAGGGCTCACCAAAGCTCGAAAAATATCTCAAGTCAACTCTTAGCCACAAAAATGAGAACCCTGAATATCAGACCCTACATTTGGGAAAAATGTATGCAAGAGTATGCGTTTGTATAAAACAATGTACCATGTACGATAGCCATGTATAAAACATTTAAAACATGCTAAAAGGGACATTTCATTTAATTACATGCAATTGACCAAGTTAAAACATGATATAAGAAGGTTAGAAAACATACTTCATAAAACAAGGTCAATGCAAGCTAATCATCTTTAAACCTTTGAATTCATATGTGATACTTCTTGAAGTAACCTTAGTTCATTATTAATGTGGGGAATTAGCCTTAACCAACATAGAGACCATGTGCGCTATAACATGATCCCCCGGTGTCTCCCATACCAAAAAGGGTTGTGCTACTTGCCAAGGTAAGGACCATAAACTTTTAGCTTAAGTGGATCGACTAGCTAATCATCCTATGAGGGTATATAGTTTAAGGGATAAGAAGATTTCTACTAGAAACCCGGCCTCTACTAACGGGAGAGCTTCCATCTCATGACTTCTTCAAGAAACTCGACCTCTACTAACGGGAGAGTTTCCATCTCATTGTCAATATCCTCTTGGTGCTAAGCATAACTCCCATGGAATAGTATTTTCTTACTTATTCTCATTATCCATGGAAAGGTATCCTAGGATAACCAATCCAAGCTAGTTTCATTAGGATAACTCTTACTTTTTTCTTCAATTAGGTGAGAAAGACTTTCAACCTAAGAATCCTTACTATGTGAGAAAACCTTTCACATCATGCTAGTATTTGTTTGTGAGAATATCCTTTCACTAACACAACAACATCATCATTGGTAATTCACTCTCAAAGAATCCTTAAATCATTTGCATAGACTTCATAAGAAAATGCATAATTCCATAATTTACCTCTTGAAGTTCAAAACCTACTTTCAATCTTCAATACTTATAAAACATAGGTTAGATATGGATTTCATCATAATTTCATGTAAAACCTGCAATACATTCTTAATTTCATAAAACTTTTCCCTTAAGATCAAAATCTCACACATATGCTCATAACTAGAAAACATGGGGATTACATGGGTGCATAGGGGAAAACATAATAAAACCATAATATTTCATCAATTCATGCATAGAAGATCATAATTCAATCATTCAAATAAATAATGAAAATAACCCATGGTAATTTAAGAAAACCCTACCTCAATTGGGGAATTCTACCTTTTTAATAAACAAATTTGGGAACTCCATGGATGAAAACTATCATACCTTGAATCCAAATGCTAGCCTTCAACGGAGGAATGGAGACCTTAGCTTGAAACCCTAGATGAATCCTTCTTCTTCTTCTTCAAGTTCTAGAGAGAGACTTATTTGATAGTTCTTATTTTTTGGGTGAGTTTAGAGAGAACGATTTCTATTGGGAATTTGGCAGTAAAAAAGACTTATATTGGGGTCCTGAACATAGGCAAAATGACATTGTATAGGAACTAATTAATTAGGAAACGACCCAACTACCCCTGAACTTAACTGCCAGTTGTAACCCACGAGACCCCACTGACAGAATGTGGTCAGGACGACGCGCCATCCTGCACGGCCGTCGATGGTGGTTAGAAATCTGGTTTTTGGGGCTTTCGAACCATGGTCCCCCAACCATGGACCATGGTCTGACCAATGGTCCATTGGTCAGGTTGTGGTTCTGGGCGGCCCTCAGACCAGCTGCAAGTAGGTCGTGGGTGGCTAGCGTGGGTTACACCTGTAACATCTAGGAATTGGTTTCATCTCCTTATATCTGTTGGAGATGTGGGTCTAGGCCAACTTTGCACTGCCTCTATCTTTTCGGTATCAATTTTAATTCCATCATCCGAAATTATATGGCCCAAGAACGCCACAAACTCAAGCCAAAACTTACATTTTGAGAACTTAGCATATAACTCCTTATCTTTTCAAAGTCTGAAGAACTATTTTGAGATGACTAGCATGATCCTTTTCATTCTTTGAATAGATGTCATCAATGAAGACGATAACAAACATATATAAATAAGGTTTGAAGACTCTATTCAAAAGGTCCATGAATGTTGTAGGTGCATTGATCAAACTGAACGACATGACCAAAAACTCATAGTGACCATAATGGGTCCTGAACGTTATCTTTGGAATATCACATTCCCTTACTTTCAACTGATGGTAGTCAGATTTGAGGTCTATTTTTGAAAAACAAGAAGCACCCTGAAGCTGAGCGAAAAGATCATCAATTCTCGGAAGAGGATGCTTGTTCTTAATGGTAACATTGTTCAATTGGCGGTAATCTATATACATCGTAAAGGAACTATCTTTCGTCTGCACAAACAAGACCGGAGCTCCCCAAGGTGAGACACTTGGTCATATACAGCCCTTATCTAATAGATCCTTCAACTGATCTTTAAGCTCTTTCAACTCTGATGGTACCATTCTATATGGCGGAATAGATATAGGATGAGTATCTGGAAGAAGGTCTATGTTGAGCTCTATCTCTCTCTCAGGAGGGACTCCGGGAAGATCATCTGGAAAAACTTATGTGAACTCTCTTACTACTGAAACTGATTGAATAGGAGGTATCGCAACACTAGAGTCATTAACTCGGACTAAGTGATAGACACACCCCTTAGAATCTAACTTCCTTGCCTTAAGGTGCGAAATGAAATGACCCTTAGGCACTGCTGAACTGCTTTTCTACTCTAAGACTGGCTCATTTGGAAACTAAAACTTGACAACTCGAGTTCTACTATCAACTGAGGCATAATAGGCATGAAGTCAGTCTATACCAAGAATGACATCAAAATCTACCATGTCTAACTCAACTAGATCAGCCATGGTACTCTTGCGATTGACAGAAATAGGGCAATCACGATAGACTCTCTCTGCTAGAATAGACTCACCAACAAGTGTAGAAGCACTGAATGGTTCATTAAGTTGCTCAGGAATAACATAAAAATTCATAGCAACATAAGAAGCTACAAAATATAAACTCGCTTCTGGTTCTAGCAAAGCATAAATAGTAAAGTCAAAGACTTGGATCAAACCAGTGACAACATCTGGCAAATCATCTTGCTCTTGGCAACTATTGATAGCATATAAGGGGTTTGTTCCTCCGCAAGTACCGGAAGTTTCCCCTCTAGGTGCAGTTCTGTCTGGTGGAACAACTGAAGAAGACTAGGCTCTATTGCCCCCATTACCATTTCCCTACGTGTTCTATGGACACTCTCGCATGAAATGCCCACTCTAACCACACTTGAAAAAACCTAGTGAAGCGCTCATGACAAATACTTGAATGGTTCCTACCACACTTGGCGCAAGCAGGAGGCTTACTACCCCTTTGTGCCATGCTACCCTTAGAATAAGCAGGTTTAGCTCTGAAGTTCTGATTAATTGTACTCACTTTTGTTCTAAGGTGCAGGTGCACTAGCAAATGATGGAGAAGGGCCCTTTTGTTTCTGTTGGATGACCGATTGGCATTTCTCTTCTGCTGCCTAGACTCATTCCCTGTTTTAGCCCTTTTGTTCTTAAACTCCTCTCTATCCCTCAACTTCTCTTCCACTACTTGCTTTACATAGACCATCAACCTTGAGATATCCATGTCACCTATCAGCGATGTGGCCCTACCTTCCTTATTCGACAAACGAGCCAACCCAGCAACAAACAAGCTCACTCTACTCCTCATGTCCGCAACCATTTCTGGAGCATAATGGGACAATTGGGTGAATTTCAACCCATATTAATGAACGCTTAGAGAATCCTGCCTAAGTGTGAGGAACTCACGTACCTTTGCCTTTTTCAGTTCTCGGGGAATAAAATGCCCCAAGAAAGACTTCTCAAAATAAGCCCAACTCACAGGTAGTGCATCTTTAGCTCTACCCCATTTCCACTGGTCAAACCAAGTCCTAGCGACATTCTTCAGTTGATATGTAGCTAGCTCAACTCTCTCAGTATCATCAACATTCATCACATCAAACACCTTTGTCAGTTCATCAACAAAGGACTCCGGATCCTCAGAAGTGCTTCAACCAGTGAAAGTTGGAGGATTCATCCTCAAGAACTCACAAATCTCTGAAGTGTCATCCTATCCTTGTCGATCTCTTCTTAGTTTCCAAACCTGGTTAGTCACAGCTTGACTTAACATCTTAATTGCTTCTCGGAACTCAACATTAGTGACTTCCCCTTGAAGTTGCACTTCAGGTGCATTTGGTAACTCTTGTTCCTCAACATTTATCCTAGCTGCACGACCTCTAATTGCTCTTCGTGACGGCATGATTATCTAAAAACACGCGCAAGCACGAATTAATTAGAAGGAACTCTTTAGAGATCAACTCTAACGCACGAAAAAAGTGTGAAAGAAGTGAGAGATTTTCCTAAATGTTGCAGCCTCCTAATTATAGATGTGGCGCGTTTCACATCGATAACTAGGACTCTACAGACACGGCTTCATCGACTCCCTAGGACTCTTGAACTTTGTGCTCTGATAACAAGGTTGTCATTCCCTGAACCTACACCATGGACGTGGCTGGCACTCGAAGACCATTGTTGGCCTCTAGTGAACCCTTGGTCTGGCTGACTAACTCAGCGGAAGACTTAACTAATCACATACACATTTATGAAGTAACTAGAATGTTATAAAGGAACATTCAACTGGCCATTAAGGCAAACTCAAGTCTTTAACATATGAATTGAAAAGTAAAGACAACTGAATTAACTAACTGACTGTCTGTCTGTCTATGAAGCCTCTAAATAACTGAGATGGATGTCGGGACAGGCCCATGATATCCTAATGAACTAATACTAAAACTGAAAACAATGAAAAGGAGTCCTCTGGAATGCAAAGAAGCTCACCAATAGACTCTGAAGTGCTCACTAGATCAATGATGCACTAGATGTCAATCCTAGTTACCTGTGTCTACATCATAATAAGATGATAGTCAACTAGCATCAGTACATTAAATGGACGAGTATGCGAGTTGGAATGCTAAACACAACTTAAGCTTGAAAAGAAACTGAAAGGAAACTAAAGAACTTACCTGGCTCAACTCAACTCAACATAACTAAACTCATTTCAATATAAAGCAGTTTTAAAACAAGTGCAATATAAGAAAAGGTGTTTAAAACATGATGTCAACTTTGGGCGTATGCAAAGATACCCTAAAACTCTAAAATGTATGTAAAAATACAAACAACTGTCTATATAAGAATACAAATAGCTTATGTGGGAGTTTCTCTAATCGACAACTAGCACTTAAGAGCTATAGTGATGATACAACGATCTTTCTCACGCTGCCAGCGCATCTTATACCTCGCCACAAGTATAAGACCTGAACTACTAAGTGGATCCACTTGTCTATGCGAAAAGGATTCATCTAAAAAGTATGACCATTTTCTACCCATGATGGCTACATGGTTTATGGGGGGTATGGGTTCTCTGAACGCTCCCCCATATCAGTGCTCATTACTACTCGCAAAATATAATACTAGCTCTTTATGTTTAAAAACATACTTCTTCTGTTATTTTAGATTAGTGCTCAAAAACTTATCTCAAAGGCTATCTTGGAAATCAAAGTTTCCCTTCTTGCTTCATTTAGAAAGGGATTTCTCTTTTCTGAAAACTACCCCGAAGGCCCTTTGGAAATCGAGGTTTTCTTTCTTGTTTAAATGTGAAAACATTTTAAACCCATTGGGAATACATAGTCCCCATATACTTTTGAAGAAATGGACTTCAAACTTTACTCTTTACTCAATTTGAACTTTAAGTCTTAAAACAAAGTTAAATCATTTATAAAAGACTTTTTTAAACTTTGAAGGACTTCCCTTAACTTGACTCTTGACTTTGATCTTAACTGCTCTTGACTTGACTCTTAACTGGTCCTTGAATTGAATTATGGATTCAAGGATTGTGATTTGTGATTGGAAAGATCTCATGATTTTTAGGAATGATTTTAGATAGCTAACCATGAGAAAATACCAAAAATCAATATTTGAGGGTGGGTCCGCGACACGGAGAAGCTTTTAAAATTTAGTTTCAAAAATGACTTTTGAGGGAGAAGACTCTGTGACGGCTCCGCGACACGAAACGAAAATTCCCAACTATCTTTATCGATCTTGATGAATCTTGCCCTTTCTCCTTCTTCTTTTCTCTTCTCCTTAGCCATAGCGTGAAATTCTAAATTCTAAAACTGACTAAAATTTGATTTGACCCATATTAAACTCCTAAAAATGGATTAAAATAATAGGGCCATGAAAAGACTAAAATACCCTTTAAAAATCCGGATTAGACATTTCCTTAATCCAGCAGCCCTATTTCCAAAGGGCATAACTTACTCATACGCATTCCAAGAGCTTTCCAACCATATCTGGATCTACACCTAACTCATCCTGAGATAGGAGTTATGGTCGTCTGAAGTTGACCAAAATCTCACTTTTCCTAATTTAAACAATTTTCCAGATTTTTCATTCTTTCCAAAAATGACTATTTCCGGTTCTTAGCTTCTTCCTAGCTATTTCAATTTGCGAGATGTTACAATAACTGAACTCATTTCAATATAAAGCAGTTTAAAACAAGTGCAATATAAATAAAAGATGTTTAAAATATGATGTCAACTCTGTGTGTATGCAAAGATACACTAAAACTGTAAAATGTATGTAAAAATACAAATTACTGTTTATATAAGAATACAATTACTTCTGTGGGAGTTTCTCTAACCGACAACCATCACGTAAGAACTATTGTGATGATACAACATTTTGCCACACACTGCCACGGCCGTCCTATACCTTACTGAGGTTATAGAACTTGAACTACTAAGTGGATCCACTGGTCTATGCTAAAAAGCACTAAAGGAATCATCTAAAAAGTATGACCCTTTTCTAGCCATTATGGCTACATAGGTTATGGGGGTTGTGAGTTGTCTGAACTCTCCCCCATATCGGTGCTCAATACTACTCCCAAAAATATAATATTAGCTCTTATGTTTAAAAACATACTTCTTTCTGTGATTTGAGATTAGTGCTCAAAAACTTAGCTCAAAGGCTATCTTGCAAATCAAAGTTTCCCCTCTTGCTTCATTTAGAAAGCGATTACTCTTTTTTGAAAACTAGCCCGTAGGCTCTTTTGAAACCGAGATTTCCTTTCTTGTTCAAATATGAAAACATTTTAAACCCTTTGGGAGTACATAGTCCCCATATATTTTTTAAGAGATGAACTTCAAACTTTACTCTTTAATCTTTACTCAACTTGAACTGTAAGTCTTAATACGAAGTTAAAACATTTGGAAAAGACTTTTGGAAATCTCTAAGAACTTCTCTTGACTTGCTTCTTATCTCATAGACTTGACTCTTAACTTTCCTCGAATTGAATTATGGATTCCAAGATTGTGACTTGTGATAGGAAAGATCTCATGATGTTTAGGAGTGTTTTTAGATAGCTAAACATGAGAAAATATCAAGAAATCACTGTCTGAAAGCTGGTCCGCGACGCGGTTATGTATTTAAATTTTTGGTCACGAAATCAATTTTGAGGAAGAACGGTCCGTTACCGCTCTGCTCCGTAAAGGAATTTTTCCCAAATCTGGGGAGCAGTTCTGTGACACGGAGCCAGTGCCCAAATTTGCCTGACTAATTTTCTTCTTCGTTTTCCAGCCCCAATTCACCTAAATTCGATTCTTATTCTCAAATCCTCTTTAGATTCAGATACCCAGCAAATGTACACAAGAACCCAACTTAAAACAACTCCGAAATCGACCTTAAACTCTCAAGAATTCATCAATATCATCCCAAATTCAAGAACACACATCAAAACCATACAAACTTTCAATTTTTAGGACGAATTCACGCTGAATTTAACATGTTTGGCGCATGGGTGAACGAACCCAACGCTGTGTGAACTCACATACCTTATAGGGATCACCCCCGATAAAATCCACAAGCTAAACTCGACAATAATGAGGAATCTTGCTTCTCTTCTCCTTTCCTTTTCTTTTCTCCTTTCTCCAAGCCCTAGAGTATTTTGGTAAAAGCATAAACTGATCTAAT
Organism: Solanum tacnaense; assembly: GCA_029582525.1. Lineage (NCBI taxonomy): Eukaryota > Viridiplantae > Streptophyta > Magnoliopsida > Solanales > Solanaceae > Solanum > Solanum tacnaense. Next base: position 20,533 of record JAJOOD010009200.1, on the reverse strand, counting down.
TCTAATTAGACCCTAAATTAATTACCTAAAATGAAATAAAATACTTGGGCAAGGAAAAGACCAAACTACCCTTTCAAAATCCGAATTGGACTTTTCTTATTCCAACAGCCCAACTTCCAAAGGGGTAACTCACTCATACGAACTTAGAATTGTGCAAACTCAGTGGCGTTAGAAAGATCATTCCAAGATCTTTCCTACCATATCTGGAAGTACCTCTAACTCATCCTGAGCTAGAAGTTATGGCCATTTGATGTCAGCCAAAACTCAACTTATTCCAACTTAACAAAATTTCCAGATTTTCATTCTTTCCAAAAATGACTATTTTCAATTATTAGCTTCTTCATAGTTATTTCAATTTGCGAGATGTTACAGATTAGGCTTAAATAATTTTAGGATAAATTTTCAAGATGCACATTGTTATGATATGACATAGAAGATTGATGGAAATATGGATTTCAAAAGGATTGTAAAAAGAACTCAATAATATTTCTAAAGGAATACATTCAAGTGATAATGTGTCACTTCATACACTATTTAACAACACGTCATAAGTTCTAAATCTAATTTAATTAGAAGGGAAGGAACAATTATCGATAAGTATTTCAATTACAATTATTTATATTTCCTTGTGCAGCATGTAATAATAGATAAATGTTTTATTGAATGAAGCTTCCATCATCGTGATTGAATTAGGTATAATATATTTCCCTAAATGATCCTTACCGATAGATTGCAAATTTATTATTTTCTCTTCTTTGTCTATGTAACAATTTTAAATTTGGAGTTAAGAATTGTATTCTTTCAAATTCTTTAAGGTTAGAATATTCCCAAACATTTATAGTCATTTAATTTTTCACTATATTACCTTGACATTAAGAATGATCTCATGTAATTGTGTAAGTACGTATTTATATTAATATATATTAAATATCAAAGACTTGGACTTGGGGCTTCGGGTTGGATCGGACCTTAAAATAAATATTTTTATAAAGCTTAAATATTTGCTCTATAAATAACAATGTTTTTACAGACAAGAATAGTATATATATTTGTAGTTCAATAAAAACTGTACAAAATAGGTCAAAAATTAAAGGACCAAGAGACAAAATAACACAAGATAGAGATAATGATAGTTTATGTACACTTACTAATAATATTGTGATCGTCATTTTCGAGAAATCTTTTCACAATATCTAGGCCTGGTTGCAAAACAGTATTCCTCCATGCTTCGTCAACAACTTATTTTCTATCTTCTTTGAAAACGTCAATAGCAATAATATGATGCACCGACCACATTTTCTCATTTATTAATCGTTGAATCTTTTCAAGTTGGTTACAAATTAATATACTAGTATTACGCTTGATACTTGAAACTGAAGTTTGAAGAATCATCTTCTTTGAAGAATCATCTTCTTTGATTCATCATCTCCGTCTATATTATTTTCGTCCCTTGAATATCTGGCCATTTCAGGGACACTAATGGACCATCGGATTCCTTTGGTGTAATCTGCATCTGGAATAAAAATTTGTCGCACCTCATCCACCAGCCCTGCATGCAACATAAATTTAAGAATAGTTTTATTTAGGTGAACATATATTTGAAAACCAAAAGTATTATTAATAAAACTATATATTTAGTTAGAGTCATTATTATATTTTGATTCATCTATAAAATAACTACAAAAACTACCTGCATTGACAATTTTGTCAACCCTCGTGTCATCTCTACATGTCACACCCCGAGCTTACACCCTGGGTGGGACTGGCACTCGAAGACCATTGCTAGCCCCAAGCGAACCCTTCGCCTGGCTTACTTAACTCAGCGGAAGGCAATATTCATATCTATAATGATCAAAGAACTTAATTAAACTGAATAATAAAATAACTGAGAATGTTTTAAACATTCAACTTTGCCAAAAGTGGCAACCCAAGTATTAACAATAAGAAATGAAAATGAAAAGACTCACAAGAGTAACATCTGACTGTCTATGAATCCTCAAAACAACTAAGATGGATGGTGGGACAAACCTCACAACATCCTAATGAACTAACTAGAAAGCAATAAAAATAGATCCTCCGGAATGCAAAGAGGCTCACCGACTGACTCTGAACTGCTCACTGGATCAATGGTGCGCTGGGATGTTGATCCTAGTTACCTGTGTCTGTATCATAAGATGATGCAGGCCAACTGGCATCAGTACATTGAATGTACAAGTGTGCGAGTTGGAATGCTAAAACAACATAGGCTTGAAAGAGAATTTGGAAGAACACTTACCTTGGTTCTTGTCAATTCATGCATACTTAACTGGACTCATTTCAATATAAAGCAGTTTAAAACAAATGCAATATAAAGAAAAGTTGTTTAAAAACATGATGTCAACTCTGTGTATATACAAGGATACAACATAACTCTGAAATGTATGTAAAAATATAATAAACTAATGTATATAAAAATACAATAACTTCTATGGGAGTTTCTCTAACCGACAACCATCACATAAGAGCTATAGTGATGATACAACGATCTACCTCACGCTGCCAGTGCATCCTATAACAGGCAGAGGTATAGGACCTGAACTGCCTAATGGATCCACTAGTCTATTGTGAAAAGGATTCATATAAAAAGTATGACCCTTTTCTACCCATGGTGGCTCCATGGTTTTATGCAGACGTGAGTTATCTGGACTCATGGTTGCCCCCAATTCGGTGCTCAGTACTACTACCAAAGTATACTAGCTCTTATGTTTAAAAACATACTTCTTTTGTGATTTAGGATTAGTGCTCAAAAACTTAGCTCAAAGGTTATCTTGGAAATATCATTTTTCCTTCTTGCTTCATTTAGAAAGCTATTACTCTTTTCTGAAAACTAGCCCGTAGGCTCTTTGGAAATCTCAGTTTCCGTTCTTATTAAAATGTGAAAACATTTTAAATCTCTTTGGGAATACTTAGTCACCATATACTTTTGAAGAAATGAACTTCAAATATGTACTCTTTGCTTAACTTTAAATTTAAGTCTTAGAACAAAGTTAAAACATTTGGGAAAGACTTTTGGAAAACTCTAAGAACTTTTCTTGACTTGACTCTTTCTTCTCTTGACTTTGATCCTAACTTTCCTTGAATTGGATTATGGATTCAAGGTTCATGATCTCATGTTTACAGATGATTTCATGATGTTTAGATGTACCTTAGAGTGTTGGAATAAACTATAAATTATAGGTACATTGCTAAGGAACAAGTACGAAAAGGTGGGGAACGAGTGGGGAGAACTGGCGTCCCTAGCACTCTAAGAGGCACGGAGCGCCAGCCCTCAACATTCAGAGACCAAGCTGGGGTGCTCTGGCTGGCGTGTCACCCTAGAGCCCCATATTTAGGGACTGCTTTGGGGTGCTCTAGCTGGCGTGTCGCCCCAAAGCCCCACATTTAGGGACTGCTTTGGGGCGCGCTGGTTGGCGCGCCTTCCCCAGGTGTTTGACGACTTTTCTTCTCCGTTTTTCATTTCTAAACCTTCTAACCTCCAATGGTTCTTTCCCCAAACACTTAGGATCATTTATACCCTCAATATATGATAGATTCAAACCGGAATTACACCCGGAAACATGAATCTAATCGCAAGAAACTTCAACAAAACAACCCACAAGAATTCAAACGAATTTCATCAAGAACTCAAAGGATTTACTTTCAAATCACACATATTTCGCTGAATTAAATCATAATTGGCGTGTGGGTGAACTAACCCAACGCTATGTGATCTCACATACATTTTTAGGGATCACCCCCGACAAAATCCACAAGCTATCCTTGACGAAATCGACGAATCTTGCTTCCTCTTCTCCTTTTTTCTCCTTTCTCCTCTTTTCTCTTTTCTCCAAGCCCTAGCGTGAACTCTAACTTTTCTAAATTGACCAAAATCTGGTTTTATCCCAATTAATCTCCTAAAAAAGAATTCGAATAATTAGGTAAGGAAAAGACTAAATAAACCTTCAAAAATCCGGATTAGACTTTCCTTAATCCAACAGCCCAACTTCCAAAAGGCATAGCTTACTCATACGAACTCGGAATCGCGCAAACTCGGCAGCGTTGGAAAGATCATTCCAAAAGATTTCCATCCATGTCTGTAAGTACATCTAACTCATCTTTATCTAGGATTTATGGCCATTTGAGGTTGACAAAAACTCAATTTTTCCTAACTTAAACAAATATCCAGATTTTCATTCTTTCCAAAAATGACTATTTCCAATTATTAGCTTCTTCCTAGTTATTTCAAATTGCGAGATGTTATAATATCTCCCCCTTGGGAACATTCATCCTCGAATGAGATTATTCTTACCATGCTCAGGGTGTAACATCAAGTTCTAACACCCAACAAGCAAATACAAGCAAACAACATGCTCACTCATAATTTAAAGGGTACTAAGAAGAGAATTAGTACCTTGGTCTGCATTTTCTCCTGATTCAAAGAGATGTGGATATCTTTTCTTCATATCCTCTTCAGCTTCCCAAGTAGCTTCCTCAACAAATTGGTTCCTCCAAAGGACTTTGATTGACGCAACCTCTTTTGTCCTCAACTTGCAAACTTCGCGGTCTAAGATTTGAACAGGAATCTCCTCATAGGATAAGCTATCCTTGATCTCAATACTTTCAGTTGGTATGATCAATGAAGGATCGCCCATGCATTTATTCAACATGGAGATGTGGAACACCGGATGAACCGCGGCTAACTCTTGTGGTAGCTCCAACTCATAAGCTACATTGCCAATCCTTTTGGATATTTGATAAGGTCCAATATACTGGGGACTAAGTTTCCTATTCTTACCAAACCTCATAACACCCTTCATGGGTGAAACTTTAAGATATACCCAATTATCTACTTCAAACTCTAACTCCCTTCTCCTAACATCAGTGTAGGATTTCTGACGACTCTGCTCCATTTTCAACCTCTCTTGAATCACTTTCACCTTCTCCATAGCTTGATGAACCAAATCTGGCCTAGTCAACCCTGCTTTACCAACTTCAAACCATCCAATAGGAGATCTGCACCTTCTCCAATAAAGAGAATCATAGGGAGTCATTTGGATGCTAGAGTGGTAACTATTGTTGTAGGCAAACTCAATGAGAGGTAGGTGATCATCCCAGATGCCTTTGAAATCAATCACGCACGCTCTCAACATATCATCTAAGGTCTGAATGGTACGCTTTGCTTGCCTATCAGCCTGAGGATGAAAAACAGTACTTAAGTTCACCTTTGAACCCAAGCCTTTCTGGAATGACTTCCAAAACTGTGCAGTAAATTGCACACCTCTGTCTGAAATAATAGAGATCGGAACTCCATGAAGTCTTACCACTTCTTGAATATATAGCTTAGCATATCCTCTGCTGAATGGGTAGTCTTTACTGGTAAAAAGTGGGCTGATTTTGTCATTCTATCAACAATCACCCAAATAGAATCATGTTGTCTTCGGGACCCTTGTAAACCTGTGATGAAATCCATATTGATCATCTCCCACTTCCATTCTGGAAGTTCTATATTCAGAGCCAAACCACCAGGCCTTTGGTGCTCTACTTTAACTTGTTGGCAATTTGGACACTTAGCGACAAATTCTGCAATGCCCTTCTTCATGCTTTTCCACCAATAAACTTCTCTCAAGTCACGATACATCTTTGTGGAACCCAGATGAATGGAATATTTGGAGCTATGAGCTTCCTCCATAATCCTCTCTTGGAGTCCATCCACCATAGGTACACACAATCTACATTGATATCTCAATACACCATCTCCCCCTTGTTCAAAAGATAATATTTTTTGCTTATGAACATTTGCCTTCAATTCAAGAAAAATGGGATCGTGGTCTTGCTTTTCTTTCACTTCTGACACTAATGAAGATTCAGCCCCATTCATCACCATGATTCCTCCTTCTGTGGAATCCATTAGTCGGACTCCTAAGCGTGCGAGTCTATGCACATCTTTTGCTAACTCTCTCTTTTCTTCCTCAACATGGGCGGTACTACCTATAGACAACCTGCTTAAGGAATCAGCAACAACATTAGCCTTACCTGGGTGATAAAGAATACTCATGTCATAATCCTTGAGTAATTCTAACCACTTCATTTGTCTAAATTTAGCTCTTTCTGAGTAAACAAATATTGAAGAATCTTGTTATCGGTGAACACATCCACATGCATACCATACAAATAGTGATGCCATATCTTCAAAGCAAATCCTACAACAGCCAATTCTATGTCATGGGTTGGGTAGTTCTTCTCATCAACTTTCAATTGTCTCGAGGCATAAGTTATAACTTTGCCATTATGCATTAATACACAACCCAAACCGACTCTAAATGCATCACAACACAGCCCAAAACCTTGAGTGCCTTCTGGTAAGGTCAAAAATGGGGTAGTAGTGAACCTCTTTTTCAATTCCTGAAAGCTTTTCTCACAAGCTTCAGACCATTGAAATTTTACTGTCTTCTAAGTCAACTTGGTCAAAGGAGACGAAATAGACGAGAACCCCTCTACAAACCCTCTATAATATCTAGCTAAACCCAAGAAACTCCTAATATCAGTTGGAGATGTGGGTCTAGGCCAATTCTGCACTCCCTCAATTTTCTGAGTATCAACTTTAATTCCCTCGCCAGACATAATATGGCCTTAGAATGCCACAGACTCAAGCCAAAACTCACACTTAGAGAACTTGGCATACAACTCCTTATCTTTCAAAGTCTGGAGAACTATTCTCAAATGCCTAGCATGATCTTCTTCATTCCTTGAATAGATTAGTATGTAATCAATGAAGACGATAACAAACATATCTAAATAAGCTTTGAAGACTATATTCATAAGATCCATGAATGCTGCTGGTGCATTGGTCAAACCAAAGGACATGACCAAAACCTTATAATGACCATATCTGGTTCTAAAAGTTGTCTTTGGAATATCACATTCCCTTACTCTTAATTGATGATAGCATGATCTGAGGTCAATTTTTGAGAAACATGAAGCACCCTGAAGCTGATCGAAAAGATCATCAACTCTCAAAAGAGGATACATATTATTGATGGTGACCTTATTCAACTGACGGTAATCTATACACATCCTAAGGGAACCATCTTTTTTTCTCACAAATAAGACCGGAGCGCCCCAAGGTGAGATACTTGGTCGAATAAAGCCCTTATCCAAAAGATCCTTTAACTGCTCTTTCAACTATGTTGGTGCCATTCTGTATGGCGGAATAGATATAGGACGAGTATCTGGAAGAAGATCTATACCAAAGTCTATCTCTTTTTCAAGAGGGACTCTGGGAAGAGCATCACGAAATACTTCTGGGAACTCTTTTACTACTAGAACTGACTAAATAGGAGGTACCTCCACACTTGAGTCATTAACTCGGACTAAGTGATAGACACACCTTTTAGAAACTAACTACCTTGCCTTAAGGTACAAAATGAAAAGACCCTTAGGCACTGCTGAACTGCTTTTACACTCTAAGACTGGCTCATCTGGAAACTGAAACTTGACTACTCGAGTTTTACAATCAGCTGAGGCATAACAGGCATGAAGCCAGTCCATACCAAGAATGACATCAAAATCTACCATGTCTAACTCAATTAAATCAGCCATTGTACTCTTATGAATGACGGAAATGGGACAATAACGAAAGACCCTCTCTGCTAGAATAGACTCACCAATAGGCATAGAGACACTGAATGGATCACTAAGTTGCTCAGAAATAATATCAAAGTTCATAGCAACATATGGAGTTACAAAAGATAAACTCACTCCTGGATCTAGCAAGGCATAAACAGTAAAGTCAACGACTTGAATCATACTAATGACAACATCTGGTCAATCCTCTTGCTCTTGGCGAATGTTGATAGCATATAAGCAGTTTGTTCCTCCGCCAATACCGAAAGTAGCCCCTCTAGGTGCAGTTCTGTCTGGTGGAGAAACTGAAGAAGACTGGGCTCTATTGCCCCCATTACCACTTCCCTGCTTGTTCTTTGGACACTCTCGCATGAAATGCCCAGTCTGACCACACTTTAAACAACCAATGGAGCCCTCACAACAAAGACTTGAATGGTTCCTCCCACACTTGGCGCAGTCAGGAGGCTTACTACCCCTTTGCGCCACACTACCTTGGGAATAAGCAGGTTTAGCTCTGAATTTCTGATTATTGTACTCACATTTGTTCTTAGGTGCAGGTGCACTAGCAGATGATGGAGCAGGTCCCTTTTGTTTCTGTTGGAAGGATGACCGGTTGACTTTACTCTTCTGTTGCCCGGACTCAGTCCCTGTCTTATCCCTTTTGTTCTTGAATTCCTCTTTATCCCTCAGCTTCTCTTCCTTTAGTTGCTGCACATAGACCATCAACCTTGAAATATCTATGTCTCTAATAAGCATTGTTGTCCGGCCCTCTTTGCTTGATAGACAGCCCAATCCAGCAACAAACAAGATCATCCTACTCCTCATGTCCTTAACCATCTCCGAATCATATCGGGATAGTTGGGTGAACTTCAATCCATATTCATGAACACTTAGAGAATCCTGCTAAAGTGTGAGGAACTCACGTACCTTAGCCTTCTTTATTTCTCAGGGAAAGAAACGCCCCAAAAAAGCCTATTCAAAACATGCCCAACTCCCAGGTGGTGCGTCCTCAACTCTACCCCCCTTCCACTGGTCAAACCAAGTCCTAGCAATATTTTTCATTTGATATACAACTAGCTTAACTCTCACAGTATCAGTAACATTCATCACATCGAACACCTTTTTCAGTTCCTCAATGAAATTCTCTGGATCCTCTTCAGTGCTCGAACCAGTGAAACTTGGAGGGTTCATCCTCAAGAACTCATGAATCCTTGAAGTGCCAGCCTCCTCTTGTCGAGCTCCTCTCTACTACCCAACTTGGTTGGTCACAACTTGACTGAGCATCTTTATAGCCTCTCTAAACTCAACATTAGTAACTTCTCCTTGCGGTTGTACTTCGGTGCATTGGGTAACCCTTGTTCCTTAACATTTCGCCTAGCAGGGCGACCTCTGACACTATTCGTGGAGGCATGACTATCTAAAAACACGTACAAGCACGAATTAGAGGGAAAAACTTTAGAGATAAACTGTAACGCACGAAATGAGTGTGAAAGAAATGAAAAAAATTTCCTAAATATTGCGGCCTCTTAATTATAGATGTGTCGCGCTTCACACCGATAACTAAGACTCTACAGACACGGCTTCATAGACACCTTAGGATTCTTGAACTCTGTGCTCTGATAACATGTTTGTCAGCCCTGAGCCTACACCCTGGGCGGGACTGTCACTCGAAGACCATTGCTGTCCCCAAGCAAACCCTTGGCTGGCTTACTTAACTCAACAGAAGACAATATTCATATCTATAATGATCAAAAAACTTAACTGAACTGAATATTAAAATAACTAAGAATGTTTTAAAGATTTAAACATTCAACTTGGCCAAAAGTGGCAACCCAAGTCTTAACAATAAGAAATGAAAATGAAAAAACTCATAGGACTAACATCTGACCGTCTATGAAGCCTTTAAAACAACTGAGATGGATGTTGGGACAAACCCGATAAAATCCTAATGAACTAACAAGAAAGCAATGAAAATAGATCCTCCAGAATGCAAAGAGACTTACCGACTGACTCTGAACTGCTCACTGGATCAACGGTGTGCTGGGATACCCATCCTAGTTACCTGTGTCTGCATCATAAGACGATGCAGGCCAACTGGCATTAGTACATTGAATGTATGAGTATGCGAGTTGGAATGCTAAAACAACATAGAATTGAAAGGGAATCTGGAAGAACACTTACCTTGGATCTTCTCAACTCATGAATACTTAACTGAACTCATTTCAATATAAAGTAGTTTAAAACAAGTGCAATATAAAGAAAAGATCTTTAAAAGCATGATGTCAACTCTGTGTATAAACAAGGATACAACATAACTCTGAAATGTATGTAAAAATACAATAAATTGATGTATATAAAAATACAATAACTTCTGTGGGAGTTTCTCTAACCGATAACCATCACATAAGAGCTATAATGATGATACAACGATCTACCTCACGCTACTAGCGCATTCTATACCCGGCCAGAAGTATAGGACCTGAACTACTAAGTGGATCCACTAGTCTATTGTGAAAAGGATTCATCTAAAAAGTATGACCCTTTTCTACCCATGGTGGCTACATGGTTTTATGGAGACGTGAGTTATCTGAACTCATGCTCGCCCCCAATTTGGTGCTCAATACTACTCCGAAAATACACTAGCTCTTATGTTTAAAAATATACTTCTTCTGTGATTTGAGATTAGTGCTCAAAGGTTATCTTGGAAATTTCAATTTCCCTTCTTGTTTCATTTAGAAAGCTATTACTCTCTTCTGAAAACTTGTCCGAAGGCTCTTTGGAAATCTTAGTTTCCATTCTTATTTAAATGTGAAAACATTTTAAATCTCTTTGGGAATTGATGCTTATCGTGACCAACGACACTAACCTATGGTACGAGTGTCTACGATCGTCGATAATATAGTAACCCAACTAAAGGTTGGGGTCATGTCCTAAGGGAGTGGTTTTGAGAATTAATAGAAAAATAAAATTTAGTTCTAATTAATCGTAGCTAAAGACATTAACGAACAAAAATATTGTAAATTAAAGGGGGTGCCACAAAAGTGTCAAATATCAATTGGGGGGTTTTGTCACAAGTAGTAATATCAGCAAAAATTAACAAGAATATCAAGTATGGGGGAAAGTTCTTGGGGTGTGACCGCAATACAAGTTGAGATAAATCGTTGGGTACATGCTTTTGATAGCAAACTTACAAGATAATAGTGACTAGACTAAGCTTTAGATGGAAATAAGTTCCCTCTTGGGTAACTTACCCCGTTTCAAATGGGTTCCTCTCGAACACCCACTTGCCGCATGAAGACCAGCCTACGTCTTACCCCACTCACTCTCTCCAGCTAAGTGTTAGGATATTGGACTACGGTTCACCCTCTCGGGCAGAACCTCATGTCGACCCACTCTTTAGGCCATCAGTCTAGTGGTCTTGGTTTCGCGACCTCCCTCTCGAGCAAGCCGAAAACACATGGGTGGTTTTGTATTTGCAACTACAAACCCAGTAAATTAAACCACAACCACTAGGTGAAATCACCATTAAAATACATCTAATCTATCAGCAAGCAAGACCCAACAACAATATCAACACATATTTGCTAAATCACACCCCAAGAATGGGAGTTTTTAGCCATACATCAAGAAACAACAAAATACACCTAAAATGATACTAGAATCAAATGGGTATAAGAAATTAAACCTTGATTTAATCAAAGGAAGAAGAATGGAGAAGACCCACTTCCAACTTGGGGAAGATGAAATCCTTCTCTCTTCAAATCTCCCACAAAACCCTCTCCAAACTTGAGAGAAAATATCCCAAAAAGTACTATTCTATTATGGAAAATAAAATAAATGTTCGACTCTCTAAAAATTAATAACTAGTTTAGTATTTATTGACTTCAGAAAATAGTGCTAGCAGATCTTTCGGCGAGGTTAGTCGATGTCGTCGAATGACTCGGCAACTCACCCTTCTTCTATTTCATCGTCATTTCGTGCTTGACTTCAGCATCTTCACATTTTGGACCATTGAGCGGTATAGTACTGCTTCGCGGAAATATTCGGCGAAGCGCCGACTGCTCCTTCATCGCCTTTTGATCCTTCTTCTTCAGGGCTTCGCGCACTAGATCAAAGGGTGGAGTGAATCCCTTCGGCAAATCGCCAAGTGTGCTTGGCAATGCTCAGGCTTCAGCTTCTTCGTTCTTTTCAGCCTTTTTTGTTCCTTTTTGCACCTAAGTGTGTATGCTTCCACCAAAACTTCAAATACCTGAAACTTAAGAGTTTTCATCAGATATTGAGACAAAATAAGCATTTGAGGACACTATTTCTATCAAAATAAAGCCCTAAATGAGTCCAATTTATGAACTCATCAACACCCCCAGCTTAAACTTTTGCTTGTCCTCAAGCAAACTCAAGTTCAGCCGTTCAAAAAGGGTGTCTCAAACAGTGCTACACAAAACTCAATCATGAATGCACACAACAAGACTCAATTTACTTATGCAAGGATCAATTGTGTACTCAAAGATTCAGGTTGTGACACACCATTACCAAAGTTTCTCATGCTCGCAATACTTGCTACTTGTGCAAGTTCAAGCTCAACAAAAAGTATCTAAATGCCCTCACATGAAGAATGATTCCATATTCACACACAGAGGTTCATTAATTCAACATCAGGAATCAGATGCAACTCTCACACTCAAAAAGAGGAACACAATGCATCCTTTCACCCATAGGTTTGTCCTTATTTTCCAATTGACTTTCGATTCGGCTTACTCAACATCAAAAAGGTCTTTCTAAGGCTTGTAATGGGGCTGAGTGCAAAGGTATGGTCATTTAGGCTCAGTGACTTTTTCATCCTCATAAGGTGTGGTGTTCTCAAGGCATTGCCTTCTTTTTCTTTATCAATTCTTTTCTAGTGCTTCTAAGTCACCTTTTATTCACTCTCTATGGATTGCTTGGAAACCCAATTTCTTTTGTATTTACTCCACAGGTTTTTTTTTTTTAGATTGAAAGGTTTCCTTTGTTCTGCAACACCATGGGTTATGGGGGACTTTTCTTGCACTTCTTGACTTCTCATTTTCCTTTTCACCACACCCCCAACTTAGGCTTTTGGCCTAAGTTGGTTATTCACTAAACCACAAATTCAGAGGATTATAGGTAGCGGGTCAAATAAGGTCTAGGGTTCATCAAGGTTCTTCCAAAGAAAGGTAAGGCTCAAAGGGTGTTCAAAAGAGTTTCGCACGCTCACGGGTAGGCCACAAAAGAGGTATATGTCAAATTTGGCTCACACTCTTTAAAATTGCCTAAGATCATATCAAGAGGACACCTTTCTAAATCAATTAGACTAACAGGGTAAATTCTAGGTTTATTCATGCATGGTTCAAAGCAAGCTAATCAAAAAAGGCATCAACACTTAAAGCAAACAAGACTACACATTTTCGCTAGTATGCAATGGTCATTACAAGAGAATCAATTTGATAAATGGCTAATCACAACGAGATGCAAAGAGTTCATATTTTGTTTATGCAACTTAAGTTGGCTTCATCGTAGCCGTCCATTCATGTTCGTTCAATTGAGAGCACTATTCAACTCATCGGTATTGATCGAAACCGAGACTTAAATTTGTACGAGAACAACCACTTTCAACACAAGCTGTGTCGAAAATTTTCAAAAAATAATAATAATTTTTTGGAAGGGTCAAAATCGTTTTGCACTTTAAAGTAAAAGGAGTCATAAGCTCAAACATTCATGAAAAGAAGTATTAACACAATTTAAAAATAGAACAACCCAAATATATACACAAAGCACAACTATCAAAAACAAGGTGGGTTTCCCCCACCACAAATAAAAGTGTTTGTCCTCAAATGCAAGTAATACAGAATCCAAAAGGCACAGTAAGGAAAGATAAAACATAGAAAGAGGTAAAGAAGAGTCCTATCTATGCAGCCTCCCTATTTGCTGGGGCATTCGATGCATCTCCCTGAAGTAAAACCATGGTCCCCGGAGTATTGTTGTTTAGTCCTCATTGTTTGCCTTTGACGTGGCCTCTACAGCAAGATTAGCTGCAATCATCTGATCTATCTCTTGAGCTGCTCTGAAGGTCCATATTGCATTTACAAAACCTCGAGCCCATGAAGGCACATTAGGGTCAATGGGAATTCGTCTCTTTGCTCTGGCTTCATTGGTTTATTTCCTTTGTCTGGCTAGCTCCGCTTTCTTTTCATCGTTGTTAAACTCTCGTGCTCTTATGTGCCGAGGTGGATCATTTCTCCCTGCTACTTTTGGTATAGCCATTCCTGCAAAGACATTGAGGATAAGTAAGATAGTAATTCAAACAGGGGTAAATGGGTGTTTCTGGGTGTGGAATCGCTCAACAAGCTAGTTGGCAAAGTGCTTATCCTGTTAGGCTAAACGCTGAAAATGATGTACAAATACAAAAGGCGAACAAGGGATCTTTCGGCAGATCGCTGAGTGCATTTTGCGAATTAAACTGACCACCGAAAATCACAGATTAATCAATGCATAAAGTATTCAGTTAAAGGTGAAATAGTGATGTTAAGCGAACTGCTAAGCAGTCCGGCGGAATTTGTTCATCTTGCCGATCAGCTCACGTGTCTATTTTCAACCCAGCCTTTCAAATTTCACCCTGCAACCCAGATAATGCAACTTACACTTATATAACTCAATTTCAATGAAAACCCAAAGAAACTTCTATGCCCACTGTGCAACAGTTCAACTCAAAGCAAAGTTAAGTTGTAGTTCCTCAAATCATGCAGAAAATACCAAGTCTTAATCGATAATTTATGTAATCCCAGTAACTCAGAACTCAACAAAGATTTTATACTGTCAGTAATTATGCAAATGAGTAAAAATTCTGATCAAATAACTAAGGGGTTTGATTACCAATCTTTGATGCCGAATTAGATAGTGTTGACTTGCTAGGCAATATTGTGATATTAATCCGAGCACAATTTGACACTTAAAATACTTTAAAAGTGTAATAAATATAACTACTAAAGTGCGAGTGTGAGTTTGTAAAAAGGGACAAGGTGAAGGAAAGTGAATGAGATGGAACTTTTAAATATGTGGCTTGTGATCGTCCAGTTTCTGCTCATTCGGCGATATCAGTCGATCTCGCTCAATCATTTAGCGTAATGCCGAATATCTAATGTCCTCGTCGAATATAACAGAGTTTTCAGTTCAGGTGAGTAGTGCATTGGCGGTCTTTATAGAGATCGCCAATTGGATTGGCGATGTACCGACAAAATTTATATTCCGCCGAGTTTTACAGACTCAACCTTTAAGATGTATTGCGTCAAATGGTAGGAATGATCGGGTACGCCGAACTGATCGGCAATCCGGCAAACTGAACTGTTGCTTGCCTCCATACATCTTTTCAAGCACTTTCCTTACTCAATCTGTACAAACAACACACTATTATTTTATCAAGATAACAAAAGATGAGTAAATGGTTTTGGTTTGCCTCCCAAACAACGCCTTAGTTAACGTCGCAGCATGACGCAAGTTAACCTTCAGACCTCACTCTTGGGGTTAACCATCGTATCACTAGGCAAACCCCCTTGTTGTCTCGGATTGAGATGAGACGAGATATGACCTGTTTGGGTCTCTAACTGTTTGATTGAAACTGAATGAGAGGTGACAGTCTGCCTTGGGTAGTTTGAGCAGTTGCCCCAGCTTTGGTTAGCTAGGAAATTTACTTTCTCATCATACATGACTTCAAACTTCATCTCCTCAGCATTGGCACCCCCGACTCTGACAGTATTGACACCACGGGCACCAGCCCCCATGACATTTTTGGATAAAATGTCAAGTTGTTTCATGATCTTGGCCATGTTTTGGTCTCTCTCATTATCTTTTTCAACCTTCTCCTTGGATAGCTGAAATGTGACCGGTGAGACCTATTCTTCGCGAGTGTACCACGCCCTGTTGACGGTTGTCATCCCATCGAGAAGTTGAGCTGCTACTGCATATGGTTGCTGCATTAAGCCTCCGGGCGAGAGTTGGTCAACTACACATTTGTTCACCGTGTCTAGACTCCGATAAAAGTATTGAAGAGCACATTATCACATAGACCATGGGTCGGACATTGTAGCACCAATTTCTTAAACCGGAGCCAAGTTTCGTGAAGAGGCTCTCCAGTCAGACGCTTGAAGCTTTGGATGTTATCCCGAATAGACATCATCTTCGAGGGAAGGAAAATTCGCACATTAAATGCGGTGACCAGCTCCTCCCATAAAGTGATTGAATTTCATGGTAAATCAGCTAGCCACTTGCAAGCTTCACCCCATCAATAAGAAAGGGAATAGTCTTAATCGAACTGATTCCTGAGAGATGTTCATGAACGAGAAAGGTCCACACACATCTACGAAGTTTCAAAGATGCTCATGTGGGTTCTCATGAGCCAATCCACTGAAAAGTCCTTTTAGTTGCAAGAGTTGCAACATGGTGCTTGTTATGTGGAACACCGCATTTCCCTCTGCTGGAGGTAGACGGATGGCTCCGACACCTCCCATGAGATATGGATCATTGATTTTGGGCTCTTGGACATCGTTGAGGTTACCAATGTCGTCCTGATGGCCCACTTTGCTCCCGTTACTACCGTTAACACTCATGCTTTCTTAAATGTTTACACAATCAACAGAACAAAACTAAAAATTAAATTAGTAAACTACCACTAAGAAGAACAAAAATTCTATTAAACTAAAAATTATCAAATAACACCACTCCCCGGCAGCAGCGCCATTTTGATGCTTATGGTGACCAACGACACTAACCTACGGTACGAGTGTCTACAATCGTCGATAATATAGTAACCCAACTAAAGGTTGGGGTCATGTCCCAAGGGAGTGATTTTGAAAATTCATAGAAAAATAAATTTTTAGTTCTAATTAATCGTAGCTAAAGACATTAACGAACAAAAACACTGTAAATTAAAGGGGGCGACACAAAAGTGTCAAATATCAATTGGGGGTTTTGTCACAAGTAGTAAGAACAGCAAAAATTAACAAGAAAATCAAGTATGGCGGAAGGTTCTTGGGGTGTGACCGCAATACAAGTTGAGATAAATCGTTGGGAACATGCATTTGATAATAAATTTACAAGATAATAGTGACTAGGCTAAGCTTTAGATGGAAATAAGTTCCCTCTCGGGCAACTTACCCCGTTTCAAATGGGTTCCTCTCAGACACCCACTTAACGCATGAAGACCAGCCTACGCTTTACCCCACTCACTGTCTCAAGCTAAGTATTAGGATATGGGACTAGGGTTCACCCTCTCGGGCAGAACCTCATGTTGACCTACTCCTTAGGCCATCAGTCTAGTGGTCTTGGTTTCGCGACCTCCTTCTCGGGCAAGCCGAAAACACATGGGTGGTTTTGTATTTGCAACTACAAACCAATTAAATTAAACCACAACCACAAGGTGAAATCACTATTAAAATACATCTAACCTATCAGCAAGCAAGACCCAACAACAATATCAACACATATTTGCTAAATCACACCCCAAGAATGGGGGGTTTTAGCCACACATCATGAAATAACATAATACACCTAAAAAGATACTAAAATCAAATGGGTATAAAAAAATTAAACCTTGATTTAAGCAAAGGAAGAAGAATGGAGAAGACCCATTTCCAACTTGGGGAAGATGAATTCCTTCTCTCTTCAAGTCTCCCACAAAACCCTCTCCAAACTTGAGAGAAAATATTCCAAAAAGTACTATTCTTTTATGGAAAATAAAATAAATGTTCGACTCTCTAAAAATTAATAACAAGTTTAGTATTTATAGAGTTCAGAAAATAGTGCTGGCGGATCTTTCGGCGAGGTTAGTCGATGTCGCCGAATGACTCGGTGACTCTCCCTTCTTCTGTTTCATCGCCATTTCATGCTTGCCTTCAGCATCTTCACGTTCTAGACCATTGGGCAGTATAGTACTGCTTCGCAGAAATATTTGGTGAAGCGCCGACTTCTCTTTCATCGCCTTTTGATCCTTCTTCTTCAGGGCTTCGCGCACTGGAACAAAGGGCGGAGTGAATCCCTTCGGCGAATCGCCAAGTTTGCTTGGCGATGCTCAGGCTTCAGCTTCTTCGTTCTTTTCAGCCTCTTTTGTTCCATTTTGCGCCAAAGTGTCCATGGTTCCACCAAAACTTCAAATGCCTGAAACTTAAGAGTTTCCATCAGATATTGAGACAAAATAAGCGTTTGAGGACATTATTTCTATCAAAATAAAGCACTAAATGAGCCCAATTTGTGGACTCATCAGGAATACTTAATCCCCATATACTTTTGAAGAAATGAAATTCAACTCTTTACTCTTTGCTTAACTTGAAATTTAAGTCTTAGAACAAAGTTAAAACATTTGGAAAAGACTTTCGGAAAACTCTAAGAACTTCTCTTGACTTGACTCTTACTTCTCTTGACTTTGATTCTAACTTTCCTTGAATTGGATTATGCATTCAAGGTTCATGAGCTCACGTTTATGGATAATTTCATGATGTTTAGATGTACCTTAGAGATTTGGAATCAACTAGAAATTATAAGTACATTGCTAAGGAACAAGTACGAAAATGTGGGTAATGAGTGGGGAGACTTGGCATCCCTGGCGCTCTGAGAGGTACGGGGCGCCAGCCCTCAACATTCAGAGACCAAGCTGGGGCGCTCTGGCTGGCATGTCGCCCTAAAGCCCCACATTTAGGGACTGCTTTGGGGCGCAGTGGCTAGCGCGAAGCCCCTCCCCCTTCCCCAGGTGCTTGATGACTTTTCTTCTCCGTTTTTCAACTCTAAACCCTCTAAACTTCAATGGTTCTTTACCTAAACACTTAGGATAATTTATAAACTCAATATATGAAAGATTCAAACCAAAATTACACCCGAAAACATGAATCAAATTGCAAGAAACTTCAACAAAACAACCCACAAAAATTCAAACAAATTTCATCAAGAACTCAAAGGATTTACTTTCAAATCACACATATTTGGCTGAATTGAATCATAATTGCGCGTGGGTGAACTAACCCAATGCTATGTGATCTCACATACCTTTTTAGGGATCAACCCAACGAAATCCACAAGCTATCCTTGACAAAATCGATGAATCTTGTTTCCTCTTCTCCTTTCTCTTCTTTTCTCTTTTCTCCAAGCCCTAGCGTGAACTCTAACTTTTCTAAACTGACCAAAATCTGGTTTTACCCCCAATTAATCTCCTAAAAACGAATTAGAATAATTAGGTAACAAAATGACTAAATAACCCTTCAAAAATTCAGATTAGACTTTCCTTAATCCAACAGCCTAACTTCCAAAAGGCATAACTTACTCATACGAACTCGAAGTCGCGAAAACTCGGCGGCGTTGGAAAGACAATTCCAAGAGCTTTCCAATATGTCTGGAAGTACACCTAAGTCATCCTGAGATAGGAGTTATGGCCATTTGAAGTTGACCAAAACTCAAGTTTTCCTAACTTAAACAGATTTCCAGATTTTCATTTTTTACAAAAATGACTATTTCCAATTATTAGCTTCTTCCTAGTTATTTCAAATTACAAGTGTTACACTACAGTTCAAGACTGATTGCTCTACATCAATCCAAATAAAGCAACTATCGTACTTATATTTGAACATGAACATGAGGTCTTCCACAAGTTTTTCAAAATATGAATTTGACCCTCCAACAATAATTGGAACACATTAAGTCTTCAAATAAAAAATTACGCAGACAATGGACTTCAGACAGAAATATTCGACCGTGAAGTTGAAATCTGGCTCAATTATGCCTAAAAAATTGTGAAACAAAATAACTGTCAATTAATATTCACATTAAAATAAACGAATCACAAAAAAATGTCTTTTACGAATATTCCTCCATGCTTCGTCTCGAGCTTCTTTCCTATCTTCTTTGAAATCGTCAGTAGCAATAATATGATGCACCGACCACATTTTCTCATTTATTATTCGTTGAATCTTGTCAAGCTAGTTCCACACTAATATACGAGTATTACCCTTGATACTTGAAATTGAAGCTTGAAGAATCATCTTCTTTGATTCATCATCTTCGTCTATATTTTTTTCTTCCCTTAAATATCTGGCCATTTCAGGGACACCAATGGACAGTCGGATTCGTTTGGTGTAATATGCATTTGGAATGAAAATTTTCCGCACCTCATCCACCAGCCTTGCATACAACAAAAATTTAAGAATAGTTTTATTTAGTTGAACATATATTTGAAACCAAAAGTATTATTAAGAAAACTATATAAGAAAAGTTTTAGTTAGAGTCATTATTATATTTTGATTCATAAATAAAATAACTACAAAAACTACCTGCATTAACCATTTCCTCATCCCTCGTGTCAACTCTACGGTTCAAGACTAATTGCTCTACATCAACCCAAATAAAGAAACTGTCATACTTATATTTGAACATGAACACATGGTCTTCCACAAGGTTTTCAATACGAATTTGACCATCCAACAATAATTGAAACACATTGAGTCTTCAAAAAATTCTCTATGTAGACAACGGACTTCAGACAAACATCTTCGGCCGTGAAGTCGGAATCTAGCTCAATTTCACCTAAAATATTGAGAAACAAAATAACTGTCAATTAATATTCACATTAAAATAAACGAATCACAAAAAATGTCTTTTTCCGAATATGTATACCTAGCAAATAGTGTCGTACACCTTGTTTCTCAGCGTGTGTGATCTTGTTTGTCACGATTTCAAGTCCCTTATATACTTGCATTTTGTCCGAGTTGATTATTTCTCCTCGAAAATGGGTGGCAAGGTCAACAGAGAGACGAGATTTTCCCGTTCCTATTGCTCCCATTATGAACACCACTTTCTTCTTGTTGAACTTGTTGTTGTTGTTGATGAAAGTATTCATTTTAGC
>JAJOOD010009199.1:0-17760 GCA_029582525.1 Solanum tacnaense | reverse complement strand
TTTAAATAGATTTTGAGTTTGGATCTCTTTAATTTTAAATTTTAATATTATATTATATTTTTTAATTAATTTGTATTAGCCCACGGGCCGGCCCTACCAATATTTCTCAAGCCCCACAAATTAGCAGGCTTATTCAGGCCGGGCTAAAAAGCCCTTTTTTTAAATGGGCTCCAAAAATTTTAGCCCAGCCCTATTAAATCCCGGGTTAGGCCAGGCCGGCCCAACAGGCCTAGCCCATATTGACGGCTCTAGTTATAGTAGATTAAACTATATCAACAAAATAAATTTTGACGTTCGAGTCCTGGTCATTGTCAATCTTGTTTTGAGATTAAAATTTGTACGTATTGCTCTTTAGTAAATAAAACTTCTTTTACTTATCAAAAGAAAAATAAAGGTTTCGAGAAATGCTAATAAGCAAAACAGTTTTCGAAACCTTTTTTTTTTTACATTTTATAACGGGATTAAAATTTGCTTTCTGATCTTAGCAAAGAATAATTTGTATTTTGTCCATAATAAAATCTTGAAAAAACAATCTTGGTCGAATGTCCAAGGTGTTCAGTCCAAAATTAATAAGCAAAAAAGGACATATTATGAAAGAGAAAAGAAAAAGTCTAAATGAAAGTTGAAGATGATATATTAGCAAGATACGCAATATTCAAATAATATTAGTTAGAAATTAAATATTTTCATTGTAGGGTCTCTAATAGCCTGTGCTAGTACTCCCTCTGTCCCAATTTATGTGACACATTTTGGATTTTGAAATTCAATTTGACCGTAAATTTTATATATATATTTTAAATATTTTAAATTATCAATTATTGGGACTTATATTACTTTTAATGTAGTTTACAAATATATAAATTTCATTTTAAAAAATTTGAAGATTTCATGAGAAAATTCTCGATCAAACTTAATTTGTTTGACTCTCGAAAAACGAAATATGTGACATAAATTGAGACAGAGGGAGTAGTTTTTTTGGCGTGAAAAATTATAACAAGTGAAGGAGTTGGTTGGAAGAAAGTGTTAAGCACGACTTCTTCCACATGGATCTATTAATTGATTGCCACAAGAATGTATACACTCTCAAACTCACCAACCAAACAACGCTTCACTATTCCAAATATATGCACTGGGAGAACTACCGAATTACACAAACATTTCATTTATATTTACTATTTCTTCATATAGTTTGAAATAATTACATTTTATATCACTAATTTCATATCAGATTTTAAGTCAGATATATCTAGATATATGTTTTTTTTTGCTACTAGATACACTGGATTCTGAAATAGGAAGAGACGCGACCAAGAACAGGAGGGAGGCGAGTGAAATTTGTCTATGTATCCCAGATATACATGCGAATCACACTAGAGACTCACTAGATACATGTATCTGGTGTGGTTCACATGTATCTGAGATGTTAGATACGCGAGCGAGATATGAGAGTGGCAAGCTAAATGGGAGTGAGGCGAGGGACATATGTCTAACTCAACTTTGTAAGTCAATATACGACAAGTAAGATTTGCTCAAGTAGTTGATCGAGCAAGATTTGCTCAAGTAGTTGATCGAGCAAGATTTGCTCAACTAGTTGATCGAACAAGATTTGCTCAACTAGTTGATCGAACAAGATTTGCTCAACTAGTTGATCGAGCACACTATTATTATCCAATTGATAGATGGAGGGTACGAATCCTACCAAAAGATAAGTGAAAACACTATTTGCCTTCATCGAAAAAGAAAAAAGAAACAATAGTTAGTTCAATAAGTGAGGACCATACCCTAACTAATATGAGATATCCAACACCCCCAGAACTAAAGGACCATATCTCAACATCCCCGCAATCCCATACCTTGCAATTAAAATGTGAACAATAGAATATGGGATTTCAAAAAACGATGAATTTGAATGGACCATCATGATATCCCATGATTTTTTTTTAAAATAACATCAAACCTACTTTAAAATTAACCCAAAAAAATAAATTGTTCGAGATCATATAAAAAAAATAGAAAAAATAACATTTCCACCTATGTGGAATATCCAACGATTATAGGGATTAGTGCGTATTAAAGGGATGTTCATAACGTTGCTTTGTCACTTTAATAAAGCACTCAAATAATTAAGAATCAAATTAGATACTTATTTATAATTTAGATATATACAAGAAGGAGGTCCCTTGCCGACATTAAATTAATGAGAACGCGAAAAAAAATTAAGGGCTCAATTATTACGTTAATGATACGGTAATTTACAAGAGAGGAAATTAATTAACAACATTTAGAGCTCATAAAAATATATTCGTCTCTAATTTTGGACGAAATGAGCTGGAGATATATTTATTGGCAAGTCAATCTATGCATAATTCGAATTATTAACTCATTTAAAAAGTTGGCTCAATTTGGACAGTCTATGTGGCTGAAAATCGACCTATAAAAAACTTATCAAAGCAAACGAAAAAAAAAATTGAGTTTAGGTATAAGTAAAAGTTTTTTGTTAGTCTCATTTTGTAATATTGGGATCGTAGAGCAGAAGATTTTCAGAGTTATCGAATTGATCAATGAAAAATGGGTTATAATTGAATTGTTAAAGAATAAATAGATAAATAAAAATGATTCTAAAAATTAAGTTTGGATTATGATTCAGTATTTCATCAAAATTGATCCACTAATCTTGAATTAACTAAATTAATTGAATATACTACGACCCAACTCGTTAATAGATTTAACTCAACCATTTAAATTTGGTTCAGTACGTCCATTTCATAGTTAAAACTCAAGTCTCAAAGGAAATATTGATCGAAGTGTATTGATAACTTATTTTGAAATCATTGTTTGTAGTGCGTAAATTTTTCAAGTTCTTTCATTTTGGAATAATTTTAGATACTTGGTGTTTGAAGTTTTATATAACTGAAGTTCAACCACATATGATTGACTTTAGACACATATGAATGAAGCTTTATTATTTTTTCATGAACTCTAGTCGTATATGGCAAAGTTTAGTTACTTTTACCTAGAGTTTAGACATTTTTGCCTGGAATTTGTAGACACAAGACATATAACTAAAGTTCAATCATTTTTATCTAAACTTAATACAAGTTAAACAAAGGTGTTCAACCTTGAGATTTTAACAAAAATATATATATATCAATCAAATTAACTATAGAAACATAATTTTTTGGGATTTCACCTCAACTCATCCATAATGAAGTCTAGATGTATAATATTGGACTATGAAGGGGCCTAAGTTTTTGTGAGTTGGCAAAACGCAAACAAAACGATAGCTTGTGGCATTAACAAAGTGTCTTTACTTGGCTGAACAATCGAAGGTGTCCGGTCCCCCAAACACACCTGTTTTAATTTTTTCAATTTCTCAGCCGGTGTTCGGAGCTGGCATAAAAGTCTTGATTAAATCCAAATTAGGATCTGTGGCCTTTAAATTAAAGCAATTTGATCGATTATATTGTTGCTTCTTTGCTGGCCAAATGGATCATTTATTCTCACACTTGACTTAATAATTCTATTCTTCACCAATATCTTATATAAAGGATTATATAACTAAAAGAATATTCGCGATAATAGATCCAGCTTTTAATATTTTATTTTAGGTGAAGGATTATATATTAGTTGGTTTAAAGTTGTGTATGGTGGTCCATAACAGCGTGGAGTCTTCAAATAAAACTTTACAACTTATGTCCGCTATAGCGTTTTGAAAACAACATTTATAACTTAGCTTGTAATAATATGAACGTCCTCTATCATTTATTACTCCACTTTTGACTAGCTTTTCAATCAAATAAGCAAGAGGAGGAGGAAAAAATAACAATTAGAAGTAAATATCAAGAAAATCACTTTTCGATTAATTTGAAGTCAAGTCATGCAGGACATTAATACTCCTTAGCGTGATTTTTTCAATTCTCAAACTTGAAATTCTCTGATTCAAATTCAAAACCTATAAATGTGAAAATTCTATTTTTATCTCACCACAATCGTTGTTTATAATTTTTTATTTGTATCCTTTCAACTACTTTTTACAAAACCTTTTTTTTTAACCAAACACTAAGATATATAGTTTTCTGGTTATTGCAGAAACAGAAAAAACTATTCATCAGACAAGAGGTAGTTGCTGGGATGGTAAACATTCCTCACTTCTAATCTTAACGTTGTGAGTTCGAGTCAGCAAGGAAGCAAAAAGGTGGGAGCTCTTGGAGAGGGGAAAAAAACTATTCAAAAACTACTTGTGAGTTGTGACTAGCATTTGAAGTTTTTCCATTTTTTCTAAGAACTTAAAAGAACTCCTTTATTCTTACAAATCTTCAAAAAAATCTTTGTATTTATTTTTTAAACAAGATTTTTTGTAGATTTGAACTCAAAAACTTTCAGTCATTTTTGACATTTCAACCTTAGCAGGGTAAAAGGATATCGTTGCTTATATTACAATCATATTTTGGATCATTTAACATAGAACTTATCAGCCGACAAGGAATTGAATAGACCTTTCTGCCGGGTCCCTCTGTGTGAACAAACCGGTTCGAGCTCTAGATATGAAGTATTATCGAGTTCTATAATATGTGATTCGAATTTAATTGGAATTTTTATTAGTCCATATCAACACCGGACATCAGGTGGAAAATCAAAAAAATAAGGAAAAAATGCATATTAATTAACCTTAATTTAAGGATCTAATATTCTCATCTAAAATTTTTGAAACCATCTTTTAACTTTTGACCATATGATGGTTCGAGATTTTTATTTTTATCTTTTATGGAATGATGGAATTAGATTATTTATTTATTAAAAAGAAAAATGTTGAATAGCTCTCAAATATTAGCATTTTTTGCAGCCAACATTTTGTCAATTGAAAATTAACTTTGAAAAAAAAAAAAAAGTTTATAGGTAGAAAATAATCGGATGCTCAATATTTTTGGTTATGATAGAAGATGAGAAGATTTACTAGAAGAGATAGGATAACGTTTTTAAAATGTAGACAGAGATAGAAAACTTGTCTCAGACCAACAATTATTTGGTTCCACTAGTGTCACATTCAATATAACTTCACGTCAGCTAGTGCCTAGTAGTTGTATAAAGTAGAATTTTCTACAAAATTTTCATTAAGAAAATAGAAATATTCCAAGTTTTCATGGCGTCCCACAACAATCATCTATACATGAATATTTGCTCCCTCCCATGTACTATATATAATAACAAAACATCAAGATTGTGCTCATCATGATTACAATAGTAGTAAGAACTGAGTCTTACTTTACTTATACAAAGAGGAATATAATCGAAGAGATTAAAACAAGATGATCTTAAGAATGAAAGGTAGAGAAGCTTCACGTTCAATATAACGCGATATGTAACAATAGCTTAGTGGAACTCAAGCGATGGCAGAGTAACTATGATCATCCGCAGTGGGACCTTGCGAAAGAATGGTCAGAAACACAAAGACACCGTACAGAACGGTAGCAATGGCAGTAAAGTTAACTAGGAAGGCTTCGGAACCATATTTAGCCAAGCCATTCACTTCCAGGAATGTGAGCTTCTCAAGGAAGCCTAAACACGCATTGCCAACAGCCATGACATATATAAACATTCCCAAAAGCACATGCCAGGGAAGTGAATCGCGTCTGATTTCAGAACTACCTCCAGGGTAGAAGAACACCACAAATCCATAAATCCACTGCAAATGATATGTCATCGAGTAGTGAGAAACAACTCGTGATCATCAAATTTTGTATTAAAACAGATAAAGATTGGTTAAGTGTCCCCTATGAATACGCAAAGTCTTTTGCAAACTTTTAGTATATTTTGAAAACCTGTTCCCCATTGGGTACATTAAGGTAAATAAATGATTAAATAGGATAAACCAGGAGATCCAAGCAAGAAGAAATGAACATTGTGCTCGCCATGAAAGTGCCTTAGACGTGGGCTCTGACACAAAGTTTTGAAGGTTGACATCTAAGTAGTGTGTTTCCTTGTCGTAAACAGTTATAGTATCATTTATTTGTGTATAGTTTATCAACAAACATAAATTGAACCTACTTGGAACTTCATCTCAAGACAATTTACGAGCGTCAAACTATTATTCCTTCACTCTTCAATTAGATAAAAGGAGTCATAATGGGATATTTACCTGAATGCCATAAAGAGTAATAACTCCTATTCCAATCCAGGAATGTAAACTGTACATGTTGGGGATGTTGGTTTCATTGTGGTTTTTGAATGCGGTATAGATTCCAATTATTCCAAGTATGAGGGCGATAGCATGTAAAACTAGATGTATTTTTTTCTTCACCTGCTTCTCCAGGGGGAAAGATTTGTAACTTATGATGGCTGTAAATTTTGGATTGACAAGGCATTAATAATCAGATGGCATAATAAAGAAGAAAAAGGAAAGATGTCTATAAACATCTCGATTACCTTCTCCCCCAAGAATAATGAAGCCAATAAGCATAAGTACAGGGTGAATCTGGAAAACAACAACCAGAGAGAAAAGATGAAGATAATACATTCATGAAAATACCATAATTGGAAAAGACGATGCTTTAAGCAGCAGTATAAGTAGTACTAAAGGCCAATCAGTACAGTAGGTTATTGGATACGGCATAAGCTTTAGATCTATCAACGAATAATAAACATTTCATAAGAAAAGAATAATTTGGAGTTTCAATCTAAAAGAAAGGCATAGGTTCAATTTTTAACAGTCATTTCAATCTTTTTCTTCCAATTCTAAGAAAGAAAAATCCCGAAAAATCCGTCAATAAATGACGAACTCCATTATACAGATGATAGGACAGGGCTAAGGCATAAAGCAGACAAAACTGCTGTCTAAGATATCTGGAAATGATAGTTAAGATTGTACCCACTGAATCCGTAACACGAAAGTCTCATAATCTAATTTTCTTTGTGGAAGTACTTCAATAACAGTATTGTTAAATTTCATATAGCAGTACTGTGCAACTACAAATTATCTTCATTGTCTTGTATTTCTGCAGTCATAAGGTTCCCCCAAGAGCATGGAGTGTTAAGTATGTCTAACACTGGAACAATAAACTCTCTGATTTCCCTACATTTTGGATCAATTAATGATTTGCAAAATTATATCAGAAACAATCTCTCTACCTAACAAGTTAAGAGCTAAGGTCAGCGTACACTCTACCCTCCCAGACTCATGGGATCACATTGGATATGTTGTTGTTGTTGTAACAAACTCTCTAATTTCCATAACAAATGATCACTACTTCTATGGTGTTGAACCACTGAAAGCATCATGATGAATCAGACCTAAGTTGTGCGGACTCTTCACTTACGTTGCCACACCCATGTTAGATTCTTCAAAAATACACTACTTTTGGAGAATCTGACACGCACCCCAGACTTCTTTGAAGAGTCCGAGCAACATAGAATCAGACCACTCATTTGTTCAATCCAGTGTTTCATATTTTAGAGTCAACTTCCTCCTTAACTATAAATTGTATGAATACAACACAGAGAAGTTGTAGGTAGGTAGGTAACCAAATGTTGGTATAAACCCCAAATAATCAAAATACATAAAAAAAAAAAAGAACACCCTCAAAAAAGGAAAAAAGAAGATCATAACATTCAGACTTTTCATAAATCAACAAAATAAAAAAAACTTCTTTTTGAACAGAGAAGATTTCTCTCAAACTAAAAACTGTAATTTCTAGCTGTAAAAATCTCAAATATGTTAAAAAGTAAAAAATTCATCAGTCACAAATAGAGTTGCCAAGTTTGCAAAACCAAATCTTGATTACACCCCACAGAACAATAAAAATTGCCAATAAAAAGACGACAAGATGTCAAGTCAAATACTATTCCAAGAAAAAAGAACAACCCCATCAAACTTCAAGAAAAGAGGAAAGAGGGCTTACATTAAAGATGAGATTTTTGTTTTCAGCTTCCCAAGCTAAGCCACCCCTAAAGTGAATAGACCAAACTAAGACCATAATAGCAGCAATTAAGGCAAGAAAATGTGCCCCAAATGAAAAGGGCAGTGCCTTTAGCCCAGTTGCCATCTTCAATCTTCTTCTCTTTGATGATAACAAGTGCAAGTACAGAGCAATGGAGAAAATGTGTTGAGTGTAATCTTAATCTTATCAAGTGAATTTGGGCTATTTTAGATGGAGACAAGGGAGAGAAAAGTCTTTTGAAATACTGCTAAATGTTATATGTGTGTGTTTTTAAAGACCAGAAAAAATATTAATCTAGAAAAGTTTTTAATTATTTTATTTTTAATTTATGTTTTAAGATAAAATAATATATCGATTTTATTTATATATGTAACTTCTTGAGGTGTTTGTGTTTAGTTTTATAATATAAAGTACTATTAAGAATAAAACAGAAAAAATAATTATTTTTATTTACTTGAGTTTTTGAAGATTATTTATTTTCTCATGAAAAATATTTGATTGTTTTAAAATTTGTATTCTACTTAATTGTTATTAAACTTCAAGAGATTAAAATTTTTCTGGGAAAGACAATACTATGATGAGAAGTTAGATGTAATTTAGCTCTTTAAATTATTTTCTGTGTATGTAATTTCTTTGCTTAAGATTTTTTAAACAAAATGTTGAGGGTGTGTTATGACATATCTGAGATGAAATTTCAAAAGAAGAATAAATGTATCACTTGTTTGGTCAAATTTTTTTTTTTTTAAAAGTAGTATATGATTTTGGATGGCAACATAACTACATAAGGAAGAACCAAGTAATGTTTTAATATTAAGTATTTTTTTAAAAAAAATTAATTAATTGACTGAACTGATACTCTTTAAAGATAATTTTCTAAAACCACTTTTTTTTTTATAAAAAAAAAAACGATTCAAAATAAGTAATTTTTGAAAGTTTAACCAAAAATGCTATTATTCTATTTTTCATAATCTATAGACAAATTTGAATGATATAAAGGCATCTTGGTCTAGAACCATTTTCCATAATTAAAGTGCTTTTGTGACGATTTTTCTTTTTATATTTGATTTTGTGAGACATTATTATCATTAATTTATAGTATTATTTTTTTAACTGTAATTTCTTGCCTTTGATAATCTTTAAGTAGAGTGCATAAAAATAATACTAAATAGAGTGTGTTAATAATGTCTGCATTAGCAATACATGTATTAGTTATGCTTGCATAAATTATAGATAAATTATTTTTATGCATTGTTTGATTTGATACAGTAAAACTAGCATGCATTGCATAAAAAAAATTATTTACAAAGATATGATCCACAATTATGGTGGAAAAGATGTAAAAAGAGGTTTTGAGGGGTAATTGTGTCTTTAATCATGTTAATACATGTATTAAAATCATTACATTGCTAATACCTAGAAATCCATGGTATTAGCAATACACACCTTAACACACAATAAAATGTATAACTAATACGAGCATTAATTATACATAGATTAAAAAAGAATATCAAACAAGATACTAGTAATACACAAGCCTAATGCGTGCATTATTTTTCTCAATACACTCTACCAAAAGACCGGTAAATGATGGCAAAACTATCTCCATTATATGTGGATCATTTACACGTGGCAAGTAGCCATGGTTTTGTTGTTACGTTTGTCGCCTTCATATGATGTTTTTTAATTTATTTATTTTTATAAAGAGAATTTTAAATTATTAAGAAATTATTATAAAGTTATACTTTTTTTTAAAAGATATTTATCAAGAATAAATTTGTAAAATACTTTTCAGTTTTTAGGAATGAAGAATTTTACATAATTAAGAAATTATTATAAAGTTATACTTTTTGTAAAAATACTTATCAAGAATTAATTCGTAAAAATACTTTTTAGTTTTTAGGAATGAACCATTCTTTTTAGGCGTGTGCCAAAACTAAAAATAATACTCTCTATTTCATATTAATTGAATTCGTAAGTCAATGCATACATATTAAGGGAAAAAAATATTGAGAACATAATTTAAATCATAATTTTCACTATTGCACTTTATGAAATCATAGATATAACTTTGTAAGTAGTGTAATTTTTCTCCTAGAAAATATAAAACTTTAATAAATAAAAGGGCAAATATAAAAAAAAAAATCAAACATCTAGCTTAAACTTTGAACAATTCAATTATTTTGAACAATGAAAAAATCCTAAAATATTAAGTTAATATAAAATAAAGGGAGTATTTATTTTGAAACTGAGGGAATAATTCTAAATGGTAATACGGTAAATTTGGTTTTCGATCCACATTCCAAAAGTAGGTGCAATATATGTAGAAGAAAGGAACACGTTGGTGGTAGGTGGATGCTTTGGGCGTCGACTTTGGTTGTTAACTTCTTTTTTTTCGCTCAGTGTTCGGAACTCACATTGAAACTTCGATACTGTTGTGCCTATTTGAAAATGATGCTCCCAACAAGATTTTCTCCATATTCAGGACTCGAATTCAAGATATTTGATTAAGGATAAAATCACTGCACCACAACTCACTTGTTACTTATAGTCAATGGGGTATTTTCTTTCGAACTAAATATTTTGATAATATTTTGACTAAACCCCGATACTTTTGAGTTGAATGAAAAATTTTAACCTAAAAAATGACATTCCAGCCATATTTACAAAATTGATCTAGGAAAAATATAATTTAGAAAATATTGTAAATAATAAAATGTGGATGTCATGTAGTAAATTCACACTTCATGACTTTGGAGATTTTTCATGACTTTGGAAATTTTCTTCATGACTTTAGAGATCTTCTTCATGACTTTCAAGGATTAGAAATATACTCCTACTTTCTATATATACTCATCTTATATATAGACACAAATGCATTGAAAGATTGGAAGGAAAACATTATTGCTCGTTCTCTCCATTTCTTTGTTATTTAATTTCTAATACTTTATTTTATAACAGAAAAATATAATCTAAAAACTTGTGGATTGTATCTCTCTCACTCTGTTCAAGCTTCCTTTTCATCCCTCTCGTGAGAATGTTATAATTGATAATACGTACGAGATTATCAAAGCAAATTAAACTTCTTTCCCGATAGTATCAACTGAAAGAGAAAATAATGATTTATTCATCTGCATCGGAAAAGAGTTAAGCAAAATCTTTGTTTTGAATATTAAGTATGAATTAATATAGTTCAAATATTCTTAATTTATTTCGTATTCCAAATATTCAAATAAATATATGACGAAATAGAACCATCTCTATCAAGATAACCACCTCTATTACGAGTGATTGGTTAGCAACGTAAATAATAACAAATAATCAAATTTAAGAGGTTAATTACAATAACCTAAAATATAGGTGCATATTTTTTTTTTTTTGTGAAGTTATGGATAGAAAAATAAAATTAGAGAAAACGTTGGACTCTAACCCGCGCCATTGGCAATAAGACGGATGAAGAACGAAATTGGAGGATCTAGTAGTTAAAAGTAACGAATGATGCCGTTATCATGGTCCATGGACCAATCTTCTTCCGTCAATCACGTCCCTACATTTAATTTTTATTAACTACCACGTCCTTCATATGGGCCATATTAATAATTAATACTAATAAATAGAGAATTTGATATTACCACCAACTGATCGAAGGATATGGTGTTGTGGATGATGTTGTTCTTCCCTTAATCAGAGATCTCGAATTTGAGTCTTGAATATAAAAAAAATTCTTGATAGTGAGCGCTTTCCCTCGAATAAGGCCTTATGCAGTGCAATTCTGATACAGTCGGACTTCAATACGATTGCCAAATACCAAATGAAAAAATAAAAATAAAAAATCTGATACCATATGATGAGTTTAGAAGCAAAGAACGGCTTTAAGTTTAGAAAATTAACATCAAATAACTCATACCCTTATTTAAGGGACAAGTACAAGTAGCCCTCTTGGTGAAATAATTGATAACTTGTGGTGGGCCACGAAAAAGTTATAATATCGTTTTAATTTGTTTTTTTTTAAATATTTTTTTAATTCATTTTAGACGTTTTTTTTTTTTGGCAACTCTTTCATTTTAACTTTTCACCCGACATGCTTTAGATCATAAGATTAAAGAATATTTTGGTATACTTTTCATATATTTAGTTCAAGTATATAAAATTCAAAAATCTTTTTTATTTTCTTAAATTTCGTATCGAATTAAAACCAATTAAATAAATTGAAATAGATAGTAATATGTATTTTGTAGTCTTTTAAAACTAATTCCAACTTCTAACTCACGTTAAAAGCGCATATGATATTGTAATTTGATGTGAAACCGTACAAATTTTCTGGACGTTTCGTTTGTTTTAATGTCTTATTCACTCAAAATAGAGCTCATGACAATATGATATTGTTAAGTATACAAAATTCAAAAAAAAAAAATCTTAAATTTCGTGTCAAATCGAGACCAATTAAATAAATTAAAATAGATAGAGTAATATGTATCTGATAGTCTTTTAAAATTAATTCCAACTTCTAACTCACGTTAAAAACGCATATGATATTGTAATTTAATATGAAACCACACAATATTTTTGGACATCTCGTTTGTTAATGTCTTACTCACTTAAAATAAAGCTCATGACAATTCAACTTTTTTAACTTGAAACTCCGAGCTTTAATAGTTCATGTAGTTTTAAGTTTTGCACATTAGTTCCAAACTTTTTAAAAAGCAAATACAACCTCTTTCTGTTAGAATGATTAACAAGCTGTATGGTTAATTAGTTAGCTAAGCGGCTGAGTTTGTTAGAAATAGTGAGCTGTCATATAGTTAGTTACAAAAGAGTTAGTTAAGACTGCTGCCTATAAATAGAACATTATGTCCACATTCAATGTAACAGATTAAGTCATTCAATACATGCTTCCTTCTATTCTCTCAATTTCTCTCTGAAATACTTCTGTAATTACTCTCCTTTCATGGAGTTTACATGGTATCAAAGCTGTTGATCGTAGGGGCTTTCCTTGCTCAGTGAGGTGTTCAGATTTATCAGCTGCTAAAGGTGAATCGAAAGGAGACTTTTCCAATTCAAGGAAGTAGCAATGGCAGTAGATGGAGTTCCATCGGCAAACACTGGCAGTACTGGTAATGGCACTTCAAGTCATACTCTGTTTCCAGTGATTGATCACAATCATCCTCTGTTTCTTCAACATACTGAAACTCCAGGTAGTTCTCTCATCTCTCTACAATTGACTGGATCAGAGAATTATGCTCTATGGAGTCGATCCTTTAGAATTGGCTTAGTAGGTCGTAGCAAACTAGGATTTGTTGATGGAAGATTTCCTAAGTCTATGTTTGAGCCTGCATTACATGATCAGTGGGAAAAATGTAATGCTGTAGTATTGAGTTGGATTATGAATGTTGTCCGACCTGGGCTTCTTAGCTCTGTTGTGTATGCTTCTGATGCACGAAAGGTTTGGTTAGATCTAAGAGAAAGGTTTGATACAGTGAATGGTTCTAGAATTTTTCAACTGCATAGAGAGATCCATACTCTAGTTCAGGGCACATTGTCTATTGCTGATTATCACTCAAGACTAAGGGATCTCTGGGATGAATATGATGCTCTCATGCCTTGTCCCAGTTGTCCATGTCCTGAATCAAAGAAATTTGGTGAGCATTGTGATTATCAGAGGTTGTTACAGTTTCTCATGGGGTTAAATGAGTCATATTCTCCTCCTAGGAGTCAGATTCTCATGATGAGTCCCATTCCTACACTTAATAAAGCCTATGCCCTTCTAATTGATCAAGAGAGTCAAAGGAACTTGGTGAATTCTACCAGTTCAGGGGTAATAGAGGGCACTGCTATGTACTCTCGGAAAAATAGCACTTACACTACTGGTGCTAGTACATCAAAAGGACCTGGAGCTTATGCTGGTCCCTCTTCCAGTAGTGGTTATAATGGAGGGAATACTACTGGCTTTGGAGGAGGAGGGGGATATATTGCTAACAACAATAATACTTCTGGAGCTGGCTACAAGGCTAGGAAGAATTTTCTTGTGTGTGAACACTGTGGGTGTAAAGGCCACTCAAAGAACCAGTGCTACAAAATTATTGGATATCCTGCTGATTTTCAGTCTAAGAGGAAGCCTATGTATGCTAATCAAGTTGACCTTGGGCAAGAGGTTAGAGGCACTAATAATCAGAACACTGGAGGTACAACTACAGGTTCACATTCTGGTGCTTTCTTCACTCAGGATCAATACCATCAGATATTGCAACTGTTGTCCAAACCTGGTGGTGACAATGCAGTGGAACCTTCTGCTAATGTAGTCTCTGCAGCTGATGCAGGTAGTTATCTTAAAGCTTTCTCTTGTACTTTTAAAGGTAGGAAATGGATAATAGACACTGGAGCAACACATCATATTACATCCACCCTGGACAGCTTAGACAGTGCTAAGGTATCTCCTGCTCATGCTGAAAATAAGGTTCATTTGCCCAATGGTAAAGTTGCAGTTGTGTCACATGTTGGAAACACTTGTGTTCTTGATAACCAACCTATTTCTAATGTCCTATTCTTGCCTGACTTCAACTTTAATCTATTGTCTGTGTCAAAGATAACTAAAGAGTTACAATGTATGGTTGGTTTCTTCCCTGACTTCTGTGTGTTTCAGGACCTTTACACTGGTCAGGTGAAGGGGATTGGTAAAGAAGAACATGGACTCTATATCCTACATGAAGGACCCAATCAAGCTCCAAAACAGCTGGTCAATAGGAGTAGGAGTCATGTTCATTTTGTTGAGTCTACTGTCAAGTCTTCTGTTAGTTCTGTTAACTCAGTTACAAACTCTGAGTCTATAGATGTATGGCACAAAAGGTTAGGTCATGCTCCTGTTGAGGTTATCAAGAAGCATGATGTTATTAGTTCGTTAAGAAGTAATGATGTTTTTCATTGCACTGTATGCCCTCTAGCTAAACATACAAAGCTTCCCTTTACTCATAGTACTCATCTATCCAATCATGTATTTGAACTATTGCATTGTGATCTTTGGGGACCTTATCGAGTGCCCACTCATAATAAGAAACGATTCTTTGTTACAATTGTGGATGATTATAGTCGGTATACATGGATTTTTTTTATTACATCTAAAGTTGAAACAGTGGTTGTCCTTAAACACTTTCTCAAGAATGTGCAGAATTTATTTTCTACCAGTGTGAAAACTTTACGAACTGATAATGGTGGTGAGTTCGTTAACACTGAGGTACAATCTTTACTAAGCGATATGGGCATTACACATCAGAGTTCATGTGTATATACCCCTCAGCAAAATGGTATTGCTGAGAGGAAACATCGAACTATTCTGAACATGGCCAGGGCCTTAAGGTTTCAGGCGTCTATTCCCCTTCGTTTTTGGGGTGAATGTGTGTCAACTGCTGTCTACATTCTGAACAGGCTTCCTTCCAAAGTACTTGCTCACAAAACTCCTTATGAAAAGCTATATTTGCATCCTCCTTCCTTGTCACACCTCAAAGTGTTTGGATGCCTATGTTATGCTGCTAGTCACAAGATCAGTGACAAATTTTCATCCAGGGCTGTTCCTGCTGTGTTTCTGGGTTATTCTTCTACTCAAAAGGGCTATATTCTCTATGACATTCATGATCAGATCTTCTTTGTGAACAGACATGTGGTATTTCAGGAACATATGTTCCCATTTAGAGACATGCATGCCTCCTCTAATCCTATATTTCCTGTGGTTGAGCTCAGCTCTTCATGTCCTGACTCTCCATCTCCATCATCTGAGGTCCTTGTAAATGATAGCTCTGTCTCTGAATCTACTGACTCCGTGTCTTCAGTTCCATCTCATGCCATTGTGCCAGTTCGAAGATCAGTCAGGTCAAGCAGACCACCTCTTTGGTTGCAGGACTTTGTGACTCCACCTAAGAGTAATGCTTGTCAATATCCTCTTACGAATCATGTTTCCTATTCTAGCTTGTCTCCAAGTTATAGGCAGCTTCTCCAGGCATATTCAGTTATATTTGAGCCAACCACATTTCAAGAAGCTGTTGCTAATCCTGCTTGGGTGAAGGCCATGGAATTGGAGATGGCTGCACTGCAGAGTAATAATACATGGAGTATTGTGGACTTACCATCTGGCAAGAAACCTATTGGGTGTAAATGGGTTTACAAAATTAAATTCGTCGCTTCAGGAGAAGTTGAAAGACTCAAAGCCAGGCTTGTAGCTAAGGGTTTTAGTCAGAAGGAAGGCCTGGATTATGGCGAGACCTTCAGTCCAGTTGCCAAGATGGTGACAGTTCGTTCTGTAGTTGCTCTTGCTGCTTCTAGAGGCTGGTACATCTATCAAATGGATGTCCACAATGCCTTACTCAATGGTGATTTGCAGGAGGAAGTGTATATGGAGATTCCTAGTGGGTTTGCTAGACAGGGGGAGTGTCATAAGGTCTGCAAACTACATAAGTCATTGTATGGTCTGAAACAGGCACCAAGGCAATGGAATATTAAGCTAACTGAGGCATTAGTGCAGATGGGATTCAGTCAAAGTCATTATGATTATTCTTTATTCACAAAACAGGTTAATGATGATACTGTAGTTGTGTTAGTATATGTGGATGATCTGTTAATTACTGGAAGTAATCACCAACAGTTGTGCAGTACGAGACAAGAGATTCAGAAAAAGTTTAAAATGAAGGACTTAGGTGAGCTTAAGTTCTTTCTGGGAATTGAATTCTCAAGATCTAGTCAAGGTATACTTATGACACAAAGGAAATATGCACTAGAGTTGGTGTCTGAATCAGGACTAGGAGGAGCCAAACCTGCCTGTACACCATTAGAGATGAATCAAAAGCTTACTTCTATTCAGTATGATGAACATATCAAGCATGCACAAGCTGAAAATGATACTCTTCTTACAAATCCTACAAAGTACCAGAGACTAGTAGGCAGGTTACTATATCTTACTATGACTAGGCCTGATCTTGCTTTTACTGCACAAGTACTGAGTCAATTTATGCACTGCCCAAAACAGTCACATATGGAAGCAGCACTAAGGGTGGTGAGGTACATCAAAGAAGCTCCTGGTTTGGGACTGCTAATGCCTGCAGAACAAACTACTCAACTCACTGCTTACTGTGACTCTGATTGGGGATCATGTTTGGAAACTAGAAAGTCAGTCACTGGTTATCTAGTAAAATTTGGAGGAGGATTAATCTCCTGGAAGTCTAAGAAACAAGAAACAGTGTCCAGAAGTTCAGCTGAAGCTGAATTCAGAAGCATGGCTGCATGTGCAGCTGAGGTAACGTGGTTGATAGGTCTGTACAAGGAACTAGACATCAATGTGAATCTACCTGTGAATATGGTGTGTGACAGTAAGGCAGCCATACAGATTGCTGCTAATCCTATCTTCCATGAAAGAACAAAACACATAGACATTGATTGTCATTTTGTGAGGGAAAGAATTTGTCAAGGCATGTTGAAGACTGAGCATATAAATACCAAACATCAGCTGGCTGATCTACTCACAAAGAGTCTGGGAAAGGCACAACATAATCAGTTGTTAAGTCAACTTGGAATGAAGAACATTTTTCAACCATAAGCTTGAGGAGGAGTGTTAGAATGATTAACAAGCTGTATGGTTAATTAGTTAGCTAAGCGGCTGAGTTTGTTAGAAATAGTGAGTTGTCATATAGTTAGTTACAAAAGAGTTAGTTAAGACTGCTGCCTATAAATAGAACATTATGTCCACATTCAATGTAACAGATTAAGTCATTCAATA
Source organism: Solanum tacnaense (assembly GCA_029582525.1). Taxonomy (NCBI): domain Eukaryota; kingdom Viridiplantae; phylum Streptophyta; class Magnoliopsida; order Solanales; family Solanaceae; genus Solanum; species Solanum tacnaense. The sequence continues at coordinate 72 of JAJOOD010009199.1, read as the reverse complement.
CATGCTTCCTTCTATTCTCTCAATTTCTCTCTGAAATACTTCTGTAATTACTCTCCTTTCATGGAGTTTACA
>JAJOOD010009196.1:0-21114 GCA_029582525.1 Solanum tacnaense | reverse complement strand
GATAGTGACAAGAAAAGGAAACCAGAGCCCAAAGACAGATACAACTTACAAAGACTAACAATAAGTAAAAAAACTAATTTCATTTATTTATTAATTTTCATATTATCTTTTAGGGAAAATGCATAAGTACCTCCAACCTTTACCCGAAATCTCAGATACACACGTATACTATACTAAGGTCCTATTACCCCCGAACTTATTTTATAAATAATTTTCTACCCCTTTTTGGCCTACGTGGCACTATCTTCTGGGTCCAGCACGTGTTGACAGTTTTTTCAAGTTGTCTGGTTGATAGTGTCACGTAGGCCGAAAAGGGGTAGAAAATTATTTATAAAATAAGTTGGAAGGTAATAGGACTTTAGTATAGTATAAATGTGTCTCTGAGATTTCGGGCATAGATTGGAGGGTACTTATGCACTTTCCCTATCTTTTATTATAAAATTGAAGTTAAAAGTGACAATACGAAGTAAGAAATTAGACAAGGAAGGTAGAGAAGTACAAGACTGATAAGTATTTCCCTATCTTTTATTATAAAATTGACGTTAAAAGTGACAATACGAAGTAAGAAATTAGACAAGGAAGGTAGAGAAGTACACGATTGATAAGTATTTTCAAATATATATGAGTTTTTATGCTTCTCTTTATAGTGTTGTATAGAGACGTATAGAAGTGAATCATAAATTAATAGATAACATAAAAAGGAAGGATTATAGAGTAGGTGGAATATAATACTGAAGAGTAGGAGTAGTTGGGGAAAGTATATTTAGTATTCACATAAATAATATATTTCATAATACTATTCCTTAAATGTTTGTAGATGGTGTGCCTCATGATTAAAATCTTACTAGGGAAAAATATTAAGAAAAAGAATTAGTAAAAAAAAGAGTATGCATATATCTTATAATACACATTAATTTTTGGATACCTCATTAAAAATCTTATCATAAAAATCAAGTGGAACTTCTCAAAAATTGAGATTGACAATGCCTCAATGAATTGTTCTATCAAAATATGATTTATTTCACCATTATGTTGAAGCTTGTGATTGAACAAAAACTTTGGTGAAATGTACTTTACTTCATCTCATTTGATATATTTTTATTTTAATTGAGCATTACATAGTAATGTCTTTAATATTATGGAAAAATTGTTTTTGAATAAAAAATACACATCTCTTTTATGTTGGGGCACTACTTTATAACAAAAATGACTTGAATCAGTAACAAAAATTGATTGTCTCGTAAAATATGATAAGAATATCCTCACATATTACTATAATATTTGAAGAAAGAACTTCAGATAATACCATGTGTTAGAATAACTAATAAAATTTTGAGAATAATTGTTAGAAATAATAAACTCATACCAATATATGATTTACTCGAGTATTTTCATGTAAAAGTAAAATTATATGTTGCTTATATATTAATTCAAAATCAAAATATTATCTCATGAAAAGTAATAACAAAACATATAAGTACACCAATTGCACTTAAATACCATTTTTTTTTTTTTATCATTTTTAATTTTTCATATTAGAATTGATTTTTCTTTAAGTTAAGCGATCTCACATTTATTATAGTACTCAATAGAATTACTTACAAATATTTTTGGTACTTTAAGATTTTTTATATAAACATCACTATATAGCCATACATGACAATAAATTATTATACACACTCATATGTTGTATATATTGTCAGATTGAAAGAAATTTCATTATATTTCATCTTTGTACACGAGAATTTGTTGAACCCATACATATTATATCTTGAGGTCTTTGGATTATAGACTCGAATTTTCATCTTTTCAGTTGCAAGAAATATAATATGAATTGTAATTTTTTATTTGATAAATTATTTATATTTTAATTATCTTTATCCTCATTAGTCATTACCATTTATAATCTCAAGGACCATTTTTTGTTATTTAAATATAAGACAATTATCATTTATAATCTCAAGCACCAATTTTTGTTATTTAAATATAAGACATAAATTACTTAGAAACTAAAACCACTGACTAATTATAACTTGTGATATATATTAGGGAAAATTATATAAAATAGCAAACTATTAATTCAAATTATATGCTATAACTACACTTTGATTTAATTGTAACCCGTAGCAAATTGTTGCCATTTCACCTCTCTCCCTGAATTTCTCGCTCGCCACTCTCGTTTCTCGCTGGGCAATCTCTCCTCACCTCTTTCACTTTATACAAACACAAATGTATAAAATGTGTTTGTGTTTGTATAAAGCAAGAGAAAATTGTATATATAATATCTTTTCGTTCCCCTCTCCCAGATCTCGCTCGCCACTCTCCCATATCTCGCTCACCACTCTCACTTGCCTCTCTCACTTTATACAAACACAAATGTATAAATTGCGTTTGTATAAAGTGAGAGAAATTGTAAATACAAATACATATACATATATTTTCGTCCTATACACTTATGATTATACAAATAGAGATCTTCTACTGCCCAGTTTTCTTTTATCTTTCTCTCTTTCTCGTTTTATACAAACACAGATTATGCAATTGATTCTTTCGTATATGTATACTGAAACAGATTATACAATTGCTTCTTTTGTATATGTATATTGAAATATACATATTAATAGCCATAGCAAACTTAAGCGCAATTATGCAAACTATAGTTATAACATACAAATATTATTTTTATGTTTGCTATATGTGAAAGTTGCTCTATATATTATGATACTATAAATTTATGTATTACATAAAAAAAATATTTATTACAAAATAACATAATTAAAAGATCATCACAAAATAAAAACAAATGCAAATAACCCTTGGATTTTGCATTAACTATTACATGGTAATTGGATGGGCTGCATGGGTAATAGTTTGGGCCGCAGGGATATTATGGGTCACAGGAAATTATTTTTGAAGAAATTATATAAGGGCAAATTACATAAATCACATATTTTAAAAACAAAATTACAATCTATCCCTTAAAAGTTTATAATTACAGAAATTTCTCAAACGGATACAATAATATAAGAGCTGATACATTAATCTGATGCGCGAGATACATTAATCGTTAAGTAAGATACATTATATTTTATACATGATACACTAATCTGATGTACATTTTATACATGATACACTAATCTGATGCGCAAGATACAATAATATAAGTGCTGATACATTAATCTGATGCGCGAGATACACTAATCTGATGAGCGAAAATGGGGATTTTGGAGATTTGTAAAACTTATAGGGGGATAATAGTAATAAGTAAACTAAAATGTGGGATTTCTATAATTTTTCCATTATATAATTAGACATACTTCACAATCATATATATTATTATATATATTCTAAAAATATTATATACCTTACTAATAATTAAAAGCTTCATATCATATATTGAGGAAGATACACCTAGATACATGTATTTTTATTACCAGACTAAAATAAGAAAGGAGGAGAACGAGATTTGTTATGTATCTCACTAGAATCACACCGAAGCGAGATGTATGTCTTTGGTGTGTTCGCGTGTATCTGGGATACATGATATTGTAGGAGAGTGGTAAGTGAGATTTGTTATGCATCACATATACATGCGACTCCACATGTATACAATGTATTTAAAACAAATTACACCTAATTTTGACCTTATATATCCCGAGATACATGTATTCGAATGTATCTGGACGCACCAAAATTCGGTAAGATTCATAATATTGTATCTAAATAATTAACTCCTAAACTAGTGAGATTTATATAAGTTCCCTTTATTTTTTCGTAACACCAAATTGTAAAACTACTTTTATGATAATAAAGTCACTAAATCCATTATTTGTTACACTTAAGTCACAATCATAATCTATCTATTCAATCTGTCGATCAATGAAATCAAAAATTTTTTTTATGTTATCTGAGTTGAGTTTGTTGCATAGCTCTTATTTGTGGTGCATAATTTCCTAAAATGTAGGTAGTGGATGGATTTCAGGGATTTATCCAAAAAAACTCTCGTTAAACCATTTCTACATATTGTGCTTAAAAAAAGAAAAAAAACCTAAATACACAACTTATTTTTATCATATTCTCAAAAAATTCTTACAATTTAAAAAAATTACAAAAATTCCTGCTCTCTCCTATTTTCGAATACATCACTTTACGCAATGTATCAAGATATTGAGAGATGTATCGAAAACTAAGACACGATGTATCGAGACTTTGAAGGATGTATCCAAAATCACGACGTTTTGAAATGTATCAAGATTCACTAGGGCCACTTATGTAATTTGAAAAAGAGTAGAGCTAAGACGTAATTAGCTCTTAACATTGTGGGATTTGTGTGAAATTCCCAAAAAAGAATTCTCTAGGGCCACTTATGCTTGTATCTTTTTTGAGGTAATTGTGTTATTTAATTTTTATTAAGATATTGTATTATGATTTTTGGATAATATATTTTAATTTACTATAAAATAATAATTTTATATCAAACATACAAATATTTCTAGTATTTTAAAAAATTTATGAATATAAATCATATTTCATAATTTATTTTAAGAAAACAAATTATATTTCTTAAAAGGCAAATCCATGTTAAAACTTTACCTAAAATTGACTTGCCAAAAATATTTGGATATTTATGACCTAACACTATCTAAATTACATCTTAATTTTTAGAGAAAAATATTGAAAACACTCTGAACTTGGCGCAAATAATTAGTTTCGTTCCAGAACTATTGATAGCCTTAAAAACACCTTAGAACACCCGATCTGTCACATAATCGGGATTTATATTCAGTTAGTCAAGTAAAGAGGATATTTTTAAGACTATCAATAGCTTGAAGTTGAAACTAATAATTCGTGTCAAATTTAAAAATGTTCTCAATAGTTTTCTCTAGATTTTATTATTTTTTGTCTTAATAAATCTGAATGAGCTAAACCAACACTTAATTTAAGATAAGATGAGCTAAATCGACACTTATTTTGGGATTGGAAATAATAGAAAAGTGGAAAACAAACAAAATATCTGCGTTCGTCTTTGTCCCTCAGTTCTCACTTTTTTTTTTCTTCTGTTTTTCATTTTCACAAACAGTTGATGTACACTAAAATACAGTCCAGCTACAGCCACTGAGCGAGCGTGTGTTGACTGAATTTCAATGGCGGATCGAGTGAGAAGAGTGATGAGCGAAGGTGTATTAACTTATGCATACATACTTCTCTATATTTCGTTATCTAGTGGTCAGATCTTCTTCAACAAGGTACGTGAAAAAGCATTAAAATTGATTCATGTCTTCATTTGTTTCAATTGTCCTTAGCTTGAATCGAGTGGAGAATTTTAGTAGCTCAGTTGGGTGGCTAGCTGAACTTACATCTTGTCGATGATGAGGGTTCGATTCTCTACTTCGTAATTACCTAGATACAAAAAAGATAAGGGGATTGAAACATTAAATTGATGTGTTCATTTGTTTTAAATGGTCCTTAGCTTGGATATAGAGAGAAAGAGAGATGAGTGTGGCAATAAGTTGACTGTTCTTGCAAAAATATTTCAAACTAAGATAAATCATCTAATGTTGAATGGATAAGGGGATTGAGAGGAATCTTAGTAGTTCGGTTGGTTGGCTACCTGGACTTTCACTGTTGAGCCCTTTCCCTACACCTAATTTAAGAAAATGAAAAAAAAAAAAAGAAAGATAAGGGGATTGAAACAGCCTATCTGAATTAGTTTGAGATCGAATTGTTGATTGATTGATTAAATTGGGTTGCTTTAAGGATGTCTAGTTAACATTGGGTTTGGTATTTCAGAGACTGACAAATGGTGGTAGCTAGAAACTGAGAATGTAAGTGAGAATTTTGATATACTAGTTGTTAACTGAAGTTAAAGCCTCTAAGGCGGTATCTACGTTCATGGGGAAGGGGCATTTTAACTTGTCTATAGATTGAAGTATACATAAATTTCTCCATTTCCTTGTGTTAAGTTTCTCACGTTGGTTAGGTATTGTGCAATTTTCACCTCGTAAGTATCTTTTGGGTTGAGTTAGGGCCAATGCATATCTCTTTTCATGGTATCAGAGCCAGACTCTATTCCATGTTATTGTGTGTCACAATGTTGTGTTCCATTTATGTTGTTCACGCTCCAATTAGTAAACCTGGGAGTGCAAAGGGGTGTTAAGTGTCCCACATTGGTTGAGATGTGGGTTAGGTATTGCACATTTTTCACCTCGTAAGCTAGCTTTTGGGTTGGCTCATTCCCTGTAATTGTGTGTCTCAATGTTGGGTTCCATGTTGTGTTGTTCACGCTCCAATTAGTAAACCTGGGAGTGCGAAGGGGTGTTAAGTGTCCCATATTGGTTGAGGGATGAGTTGTTTGTCTCCTCATATGGTATTAGGCAATCCTCACTTCATAAGCTATTGAGTTAGGTCAAAAGTCCATTTTTATGACCCTGTTATGGTGGGTATTTGTAAATTCCAGGATTTAGTAAATGAGATCATTCTTACACATGAAGCATATACATTTTTTTTCAAAAAAATCTTTTTTATAGTGTTCTGTCTAGCTAGGTTGTTGCACCTTGACTGTTTCACCGGATACTTGTAACCTTCCACCATTACATGTATGAGTTAAAATGTTCACCAAAACTTAGGGCATTAATCCGATGGTAGGAAATCCCTCAACTCTTTTTGAATTTGCTGATATTCGAAGTATAGTTTCCCATGATCTTCATTAGCTGCTAGACCACATTGGTGCGACATGAAGCACAAAGTTAGATTTCAATATCCAATTTATTCTTTATAGACATAGTGCGAGTGCAATGATTTAGAACCTCACTTTTCTTTCCTTTCTTTTCCTTCAACAACTTTGGGTTCATGTTACTCAAATGGAGATTGTGGAAGTCAAGTACTGTCCTATAATTTGTGATTTGATTAGTTTGAGTACTCTATTTGAAGTGATGGGGGTGATTTATTAGAAGGATTTTTAAAACACTCAAGGATAAGCATTTTTAGCATTGATCAATGGTCAGCTTTTATTAGAAGATTCTCGAGGTGCACCAATGTGTACAAATAGGTTCTTAATCAAAGGAATATATTTCCGAGGTAATCATGTAAGAAACCATTGTCTGGTTCAATATATTTTATTTTTTCTTCTTTGCGTATCTAAGATCCAAAGTCCTTATTTGGTCATATGCATAACATAGGATAGTTCATGAATATTTAAAGTTTGTTATGGTCTGTTTGGATGGAGACACCTTGGTTTTTGGGGACCTCACAGACATCTACTCGAGTTTCTTTTGAAGTAAATCTCTAGAAGAGCTCAATCTTCTGCAGTTTTGAGTTTTTGCTCAATTCGCCTCTAGTTTGAGTTTATGGTTTCAAATCCAAATTTTTTCTTAATAAAACCAAATGTGTGTAAACAATTTGGGCTTATGATTTGTATACCAATATGGCCAAATCCTTCAATTAAAATGAGAGCTCTGTCTCCAATTTCAATTTGGTTAAAAATTTATTGGATATTTAAATACATTTTTCATTGGAAATTATTAAGGTGCAGATGTTATGTTCCCTATTCTTTTCCTTTCCAAAATTTTGTTCTGCAGAAGGCTAGGATGGGGTAAATTTGTTAAAGTTACGCATATGGTATGCTACTATCAATCTTGATCAGATAATTTCCTTAAACCTGAACAATCGTGTAATAAGTATGCTCCTCCACATTGTCCAGAGGAATCTGTATGTCCTATGCTTTGGCTGATACCTTGATACTTTGCTTTTCCCCCTTTCAATGAAATGAAAATAAGATAAAGATGCATCATTGTTGGCTTTTATCTTGCTTGATTTCTTTGGACTACACTTATCAGTTGTTGCTTTAAGATAGTTCACATGTCTGACATTTCTCGGCTCCTTCGTATGTGCAATATTTTGTTCATTGCAGTGGGTTTTGTCATCAAAAGAAATAAACTTCCCGTATCCTCTTGCGCTGACACTACTTCACATGGTCTTCTCCTCAGTACTATGTTTTGTGCTTACCAAAGTTCTCAAGGTAAGTGTTTTTTTCCTTTTTACCGACTGTTTGGGCAACTAGTGGTGCTAATTTAGGCATTTCTTTGCAGATAATGAAGGTTGAGGAAGGAATGACTCTAGACATGTGAGTGCATGTGAAAAAAATGTCATGTTAAATGTTTACGATAGCAAGTTTTATATCCAAGAATTCTATTAGGCCGTCTATTCCAATTTATGTGGTATCATTACTATTTTGAGAGAGCTTCTTCTTTGACCATGTTCTCTTCAAGAATTGGGATTACATTATGACTTCTAGTACTTTTTATGTAGTTTCTTAAATTATATTTCCAAAATCTTGAAGAACTATTTCCGAATTCACACTGAAAATAAAGTACTTTGACTACTCTGAAGTGGAATGGAGCCTGGAGGTAGTTTCTTTTATGACTTTTCTTCAGTAAAGAAAGCTCATTTAGCTAGATTTTGTCTACCAAAATCTATGTAAATCTCTGCCTTTTGCCATCTCATTGCTTTGCTTCTTTCGGTGCAATTCATTTCTCTTCTCCTGGTTGGCCTGGCCCGCCCTAGAAGTTGGATAAGCCAAGACGTGAGTGTTTATCTGTTCAGTACATCACATCTTCCCTGGCTTATTGGTTAGAGATGTTCACTTTCTTTGAAGAATTATGCTATGCATTGCACAAGTTACATATATACCACTCAATTCTCATTAAAACTATATTTTTATTATCATTCCTAAAAGGATGAAAAGGAATTTATTGTCTCAACATGTTGCTCCATTAAGTGACAGAGCGCCACATTGTTTCAATCCTCATCCTTCTAATTATGCTAATTCAGACATCGAATTTGTCATAAAATGGATTAGTTTGGATAACTTACTATAGTGAGTTAAACTGCATAGTTATCAATAACAAAACATGTATGAACAAGATAAAGGAAAAAATTAGCATCAACCTTTCTTCCTCACCTTTTAGTATAAACTAGAAACTTACCTGAAGTTGCTGATTCTCTCAATTTTATCACATCTTTTGCATTTGTGCTCAAAATTCTTACAACAGAAGTAGGCAATACTATGTTCCTGTACTACTTTTTCCTTCTCAACTCTTGTCCATTTGACTTTTTTGAAGACTAATTAAGATTTCAATAAGCAGATACATTAGCTCGGTCATCCCAATTGGCGCTATGTTTGCTATGACGCTTTGGCTTGGGAACACAGCTTACCTTTATATTTCTGTTTCGTTTGCTCAGATGTTGAAAGCAATCAGTAAGTATTTCTGCTATCGAGTTGTCTTATATTCTGTAGTTCATAGATGTTAGAGGTATGTAAAACTTCAGTACAGTTTTAGGCTGATAGATGAAGTGTCAGAGGATGTTTCATGCCTGATATTTAGACTATAGATGTTGGGCTGGTGAACGGCCTGCTCAACTACTCTATACTCTTTGTTCATTTGTGTCAGGATATGATTTCATATTTTTAGGCTCATCTGCAGTGCCAGTAGCTGTCTTCATCCTTGGAGTTGCAGCTGGACTCGAAATGATGAGCTGCAGGATGCTTCTCATAATGTCTGTAATCAGTTTTGGTGTTCTAGTAGCTTCTTATGGAGAAATAAACATTAACTGGGTTGGTGTCATCTACCAAATGGGAGGTGTTGTTGGAGAAGCTTTAAGGCTCATATTTATGGAGATTCTGGTAAAACGGAAGGGCCTCAAGCTAAACCCCATATCTGTCATGTACTATGTTAGCCCATGCAGGCAAGTACATTTTTTGTCTGAAAGCAGGATGCTTTTTCGAATTTTGTTATTATGTTATGCTTTAACATTATAAAAAAGACAATATAATGGAACTCTCTTGTTACACAATGCAGCGCTCTTTGCCTTTTAGTTCCATGGATCTTTTTGGAGAAACCAAAGATGGACGAAGAACTAACATGGAGCTTTCACCCTCTCGTTCTAACTCTAAATTGTATATGTACCTTTGCCTTGAATCTCTCTGTTTTCTTGGTGATCTCACATACAAGTGCCCTAACAATTCGTGTTGCTGGAGTTGTCAAAGACTGGGTGGTTGTACTGCTATCTGCACTACTTTTTGCTGATACGAAGCTGACACTTATCAATCTTTGTGGTTATGCTATTGGTAATTTTCTGACAATCTTATCTGATGCCAAGAAACATTTTACTTTTAACTATTTAACTAATTTCCAGCCATTTTCCTTGCATTCATTCTACATCATTGAGATGTGCTGCTTTGCAAAATATTCATCATCTACTTCTTGCTTTGGCTCATTTTCTGTGCCCGGTAACTGGATAATCCCGTTGCTTTCTCTCTATAGATTTGTGTAATTGAACCAATGCATGCTTCTAGTCCTCGGGGAACATCTTTCTATATTTTATCGCAACTGCTTTAATTTGTCCAGTGTTGGGATTCTGTGGGAATGATATAATCATAACTACTACATTAGAGCTAACCTGTGACTGATACAACTGATGGTTATAGACCTCAGTAATGACATTATTGTTCTTGATGAATACATTGAGAGGACTAATAATTAATAAACACTGCCAAGAGCTTCATGTTAGACTTGGAGAAATCCTAATCTTTTCTCGTACTGCATATATGATGATAAATGTAAATATTGATGGTACTGATTTGTGACCGCATAGTAATATAGAAAAGATGTTTTCTGCAGCTATTGCAGGTGTAGCTGCATATAACAGCCACAAGCTAAAGAAGGAAGCTACCCGAGTAAGCTCAGACGAGTCTCAAGCTACTTCATCTATACCTTTAGTATCATCTTCAACGTCCAATGCGTAGATCTATGCTAAGAGCAGTCTTGCAGTCTATTCTGCAAATTCCAGTATGTCTTTTTTCCGGGCAAGGAGGGGTTTGCTCATTCTTAAAATTGATGCATTATTGAATACTGCAACACATTTTCTGCTTTAGAAGAAGATAAAGTTAAACATGGTGATATTCTCTGGTTATTTCTGCTGCTTTTGAATTCGAGACATTGGAGCACAAGAAAGAGAAACAGCTATAATGATATATGATATGGAGGATCCCATATATTCTTTTAAACGCGTAAAGGTTGGGACACTGACGTTCTTTTGGTTCGACATAGACATCGATGACTGCTGACTGTTGATATGTTAAAACAGATTCCAGATTTATAAAAGTGTATAGCTGTTGGTGGAATTTAGTTGTTCTTGAGACAAGTTTCTTTTGTAAGGTTGATTTTTTCTTGCTTTAAATCAAGAGTTATCACTTCATTCACCACATAAATTTATCTCCTTAGATTGTTTTATTTGAGCCAAAGATCTTTCGTAAACAATTTGTCTACCTTTGAAGGGGTAAATGTCTGTCATCTGTGTACACACCACTCTCTCCAGACCGCACTTGTAGAATTACACTAAGTATGTTGTTGGAGATACTCAAAGTTATATTGCATCCAATCTTATTTTACAAGTATGATAGAAGTATAGTCTTTTAAGCAAGTTATCTTGATGATTATTTGGTTTTATACTTGAACTTAAGTTGCCTAACATGATAATCATTTAAGTCAAATCGATAATGGATAAATCTAACCGATAACATTCAAAATTGAACAGAACGGAACAATAAGTAGTCCTAGTTCACATATTAAAACATGATATCAGAACAAACAAAAGTTATGAATTCACCAATTGATTCATCTACTCTATTCCATAATGCTTTCTAATTTGCAAAGCAAAGTCATAAACCTTGAGAGGTTCAACAACATATTTGGAGACACTTTCCCTTTTCATGCATCTTTTCATCCATGCAATAATCTTTGGTGTCTCAACTTCTGTACTAAATTCTCCAAATTTTTCATAAGTATAAAACCAACTACAAATTCCTATGAGAGAAATGTCCAAGTAACCAAACTTTTCACCTCCAAAATAAAGTTTATCTCCAAGAATTCCTTCTAGCATCCTTAAAGTGTCTATGTAGTTTTCCTTTCTTGTTTGTTTTTCTCCTCCTTTTTCCATCCATAGTTTACGCCCCGTATCAAACACCTGCGCGGAATTTAGAGTCAGTGAGTTCAGAATCGAGCACAATCTACAAAATATGTGTACAATTCTTTTGATGTTTTATTACATTATATAACACAGTCCCTCTGACTAGGAGGTCATATGCTCAAGACATGAAAATGGCCTCTTGCAAAAGACCTAATGTGGTCCGACCCTTATTCGTACTATGTGCATAGAGTGAGCTTAGTGCATCAGAATGTCTATTATTTGCAAAAGTTCAATATTTTCTCATGATGACTTGGTGGAGATGCGTCAATATAAAAGATTTACTTTTTTTTTCTTTTCTGTGAGCTTATTTTACTTGACCGAAGGGCCCCTAAAAATAGAAGCTTATTTCCGTCTCTATTTGGCAAAGGGAGACGAAGTTGAACACCGACTTATATATACATGTAAAAATGTACTAAAATATCTACATATATTGAATCTAAACTCATAATTTCACGAGTGAAATAGGTTAAACAGTAAGAACCTTAAAGGTCAAACTCATCAAGTTTAAATCCTGAATCTACCTCTCCTGTCAACGTATAAAAAAATAACAAATTTTGTTACCTTTTCCACATAGTCAGCCCAAAACATAGCTTGATGTTTCTCATAAGGATCACTAGGAAGAAATGTAACTTTGTCCTTCCATACCTCATCAATATATTGAACAACATTTAGTGATTCACAAATTGGTTTTCCATTGTGAATCAAAACTGGTATTTTCTTGTAAATTGGATTCATTTCTAAAAGAATTGAACTTTTTTCAACCATGTTTTGTTCTTTGTACTCAAAATTGACACATTTTTCAGCTAGTGCTACCCTAACTCTCATGCCATACATACTAGGCCAAAAGTCCAATAAAATCACCTCTTCATTTGCCATTTTTTTATCAAGAAAACTCATAAATTAACAATAAGAAGTTTCGACTAATCGAAAAAAATTTCTAGCTTTGTGATATAAATATATTGTTTTAAGTGCTGGATTCTTGTATTTTAGCTTATGTATTCAAGTGATTGTGCCGTAAGACCTTGTTCCTTTCTACTTGACGTTCTTTATTTTCCTTGATTTTTACATAAAGGTAGCTTGCTTACTCCGCATTACGTGCTGGATTCTTGTATTTCAGTTTATGTATTGACAGTACATCGTGATCATGTTATAACGTGTTAAATTATACTGATAGTATAAAGATTCTCTACGTAATCGGTGTATAGTATTTATAAGGATGTTATTTTCAGTCAAGACAAGTAAAGTGACAAGGGGATGTATTTGATTAAATTATTTTGTAATTGTAGGCCTGTTTGCCTAGATTGATGAAACCAAGATTTTCAGAATTTTGTCTTGGCTAGGCTAGGGAATACAAGAGAAAAGAAGATAGAACATTTTTTCAAAGTGCGATGACATATTTGAACTTTTTTTAACTAGTTTAATTTTGTGGATGGTTTTGCAAAACCACAATATCTGACCGTTAAAAAATAATGGCATGAATGGGATCTTTCTGTAACAACAGTAGCATTATTAAGCCGAACTATTAACGAATGACCTAAATGAGTCTTTTTTCAAAGTTTGATGACGTATTTGAGTTTTTCCCTGTAAAACATATCATTTCATTTGATTATACTCATTCATCTCAATAAGCCATAAAAATTTATTTAGTTGAGGTTGATGCGTATAATTAAAGGAGATGACATATTTTTATAGGTTTATCCTTCAAATATGATATTATGTAGCGATGGAAAACGATACAATCTATCCAAACGTTGTATTCATTATAACAAAATAATACAATACAATATAATACATTATGAAACATTGCGTAACAACCATCCACGTAGAGAGGTAATTGAAGGGCTAGGATGAGCATAGTACTTTACAAGTACCAAACACAAGCATCTTGCTTCTGATTTTCACTTAACACTCTTTGAATGTGTTGTCAAAGTTTATGCTTTTTTAAAAAGAAACTCTATTTCTCCAAATGATGAAATAACAATTGTTCTATTGTAAACATGATAAGAAAAAAACTTGCAAGTTAAAAGATGGTTTTGTTGAAGAGGATTTGTGATGATATGGAAGAGATTGAAAACAAGAAGATTGGCCTCCGTCGAGGTCTTTTAACGTTGATGTTAGAGTGGAAATGTTTCGAACAACACTTGGATTTAACCGGAACAAGGTTGAAAGAATGGTTCAATGAACTCGAATCCAGAGAGAAGCATCTGTGTTCTATTCAAGAATCAATAGGTGAAAGCTTAAAGGAACTTGAGTTAGTTAGAGAATCACTTAACGCGAAACGTGTTGAAGTTGAGGATAAAGAAAGACAGATTTCACAGTATATTGATGACTTGAAAATGAGAGAGGAGAAAGAGATGTCGATTCGTGGTATGCTTGAGGTATTTGAGAATGTGATCGAAGGAAGGCTTAAGGAGATTGATATGAAAGAGAACAAATTTTACGAGCTAGCTAATGAGCTCGATTCCAAGGAAGAAAGATTGAAGACACGAGAGAATGAAATGAAGGCGCGAGAGGAAGAACTTGATTCTGCTTTGTTGTTCAATAAAATGCAGCTGGATTCTACGAGTCAGTTGAGTACACGAGGATGTGATTCGAGGAAAATAAGCTGGAAAAGAGAGAGGACAATGTTGGTGGAGTCTAACAACTCATTCAAAAGGCCAAAGGCAGGAAAATCTTCGGAATATAGCATGGCTGTTGATACAAGCAATGCTGAATTGGCGATAATTTGTTCTGATATGATTGTTCGTGATGACTCTGAACCAGAACCGGAGACAGATCATAAAGGTATCACACAAGTATGTGACTGTCCTCGTGCTAAATTTCACGACTTTGACAAGGGGAAAAACATAGAAGATTTTGACGTTGATCAAATTTGGGCGTGTTATGATGATTTAGATGGTATGCCTAGACTCTACGCGCGAATTGAAAAGGTTTTTACTCCCAAATTTAAGTTACAAATGGTCTGGTTAGAGGCTAATGCAGAAGAAGATCATTTCACAAATCATGAGTTACAGGTTAGTTGTGGTACATTTAGACTCGGAAGCTCACTAGACGTCTCAGAACACCTTATATTCTCTCATCAAGTGCAATGTGAAAGAGGTGAGCACGGTTATTATCTGTTATATCCTACGAAAGGTGAGACTTGGGCTGTTTGGAGCTCTGAACTACTAGCAAACCATCAACGACAGCTTAAGTATGAGATCGTAGAGGTACTTTCTGATTTCGTTGATGATGTTGGTATAAGTGTTAGTTATCTGGATAAAGTCAGTGGATTCATCAGCATTTTTGAAAGGAGACGTCGTGGAAATGACTCATTTCTGATACCAGCAAATGAACTACACAGATTTTCTCATAAAGTTCCCTCCTTTAAGTTGACAGAAACGATAAACGAGTCTTTTGAACTTGATCCTGCTTCACTACCTGATCTATCAGATAATGCAAGGTACAACGACAAGTTTAAGGTCGGAAATGATGTCTCTAGCTTCAAAATGGATCAACCTGAAGAGTCTTAGGCAAGAAACTTCCTTTCATCTCGATCATTTGAAGTTAAAAAATACGATAACAGGAATTACGATTAGGAAGAACAACAACATCTGTTTATATTATTCAGATTTTGATGTCCAAGAAGAAGCAACAGCAGAACTACACAGACAATACTGACACTCCACAAGCCAACGCTTGGCGATTGTCTTTATTCCTTCAACTCTGAAACTATTTTTCGACAAGGCAGAACTAAGTGCCTTTCGTGTATTATGAAGCAAATGAAACATGTTTATTCTAATCCAGATTTCTTTCTGAATTCAATTACTACCTCATAGATCTTATGAGAGTCAGGTAGAGATTTCGAGACACTCTCCCTCTTCATGCATCTCTCGCCCCAAGCAGCAATCTTCGGGCACTCAGCCTCTATGCTGAAGTTACAAATGGTCTCGTACGTATAAAACCAGCTGTAGAATCCAATCAGGGCGATATCCACGAAACCAAAACTTTCCCCTCCGAAGTAAGGCTTGTCTCCCAGTGCAGCTTCCTCTAGTAACTTGAGTGGATCGATGAGGTCCTTCTTACCTTCCGCAAACTCTTCTCTTTTAACTGTCCATACTCTTCTCCCGAAATCATACAACTGCAATTTCAAGATCTCCTATATAAAAATCTCATCTTTTTTCTTTTTTGTGATCATGTAAAACAATATCAATGAACTACAACGTCTGCTATATGAATTGTCTATATCTACTCTATCTTATTCAGAATCCGTTTCATTCTAATGCCATTAGACAGAACAACAATAATAACAACATAACCAGTACTGTAGAGAGGTTGTTTCTGATAGACCTTCGACTCAAGGAAAAAACAATCCAAAGCAGAGCAAAAAAAGAAGTAATGAAAGTCAAACCATAACAAGACATTCTGAATACTAACTACAACAAAATAATACGATAATCAAACTACAAGAAACAACAAATATACTCGGTCTTATTCAGAATCCGTTTCATCTAATGCCATAACAGACAACAACAACATATCCCGTGTAGTCTCACAAAGTGAGATCTCAAAAGAGTAAAGTGTATACAGACCTTACCCCTACCTGCAGAGGTAGAGAGGTTATTTCCGATAGACTTAGTCCAAAAAAAAATCATAACAAGTCATTCAGAACAGTAAGTACAACAAAATAATACGATAATCAAAGTACAAGAAACAACAAACATCACCAGAAATCAATCAAAGGACAAGAAACTACAGGAGCAATACTACGGCTACTAGAACGAACCTTATCAGTATAGCTAGCCCAAAACCTGGCTTGTGATCTCTCATAAGGATCAGAAGGTAACAGAGGAGCTTTATCCTTCCATACCTCATCGATATACTCAACAACAACGAACGATTCACAAACAGGTTTTCCATTGTGAATCAAAACTGGGATCTTCTTGTGTATTGGATTCATCTTCAGTAAAAGAGGACTTTTAGAGCTAAACAAGTCTTCTTCCTTGTACTCGTATTCGATCGCCTTTTCAGCTAATGCAACTCTGACCCTCATGCCAAACATGCTAGGCCAGAAATCCAGTAGAATCACCTCACCATTCTCCATTACTATACTATAAGAAAAACTCAAATTGTGTTAACAAGTATAAGAAATAGTTACACAGTTGATTTGCTTGTATGTATTAACTTGTTTTATAGTCAAGATCATAACATGTGAGACAACACAACATCTAAAGTTTCAATATAGATGGGCTTAATTTTCAAATAAGATAACCTAATCTAAAGTGGTTAACAATTATAATTAGAGATGACTTACTTTTTTGTTAAATGTCATTGTCATCACCAACAACGTTGTTGTGGTGGAGTGGTAAATACTCTTTCATCCTTAACCAAAAGGTCTTTGGTTCAAGTCTTTTGGGATATGGAGTCGCCTTCGTTAGCCGTTAGGGAGTTCAGATTTAGTCAGACTCCGATATGGATTTGGATATGGAGTCGCCTTTGTTAGGGAGCATTTTACCCCCAATGTGAGATTTATATGGATTTGGGTACGGAGTCGCTTTTGTTAGGGAACATTTTATCCCTAATGTGGGATTTTCTAACGCGAATTCAGATATGAATTTGGATTTGGATACGGAGTCGCCTTTGTTAAGGAGGGGTTTACCTCCAATGTGGAATTTTCCATGCGAGTTCACATTTAGTCAGAGTCCACTATAAATACAAAACACCGAGTGAAATAAAAAAAAATGTCATTGTCATCAACCACTAGTGGGACAACTGCTATTGAGACGTTTATTTTTACAGATTTTGGATTTATTTTAAGTCCATGTGTTGATTTTTGTATGGAAACTTACACAAATATGCCATATTAAAAAATATTTATCGCAATAACATTTTTTTCATTGAGTATTTATAAATATATTTATAATACAATTTTAATACATGAACATTTTATATTGCATACATTATAGTATTACTATAAATGCTAATAGATAAAAAATATCACTAAAATCAGTAATTATTTATTAAAAATATTCATCTAAGAATTTTTTTTTTCATTTTGTATTACGGGAAAAAATAGAGAAACATCAAAGCCAAAGTCGAAAATCCCAGGGGCAATAAGTATTGGAGCGTGGATAATATAATATAAGGTCACAAATAGAATATTACTGTGAAATTTATTGTGTATTGGAAAAAAGGGCCGCAGAAAAGTCCAACTAAAAAACATTTTAAAAGAAGATTCCACAAATCTAAATCTTTTTATTTAATTGTTGTATCTATCTGTCCTAAAATATTTATATTTAATTTATTCACTTTATAATCCAATGACATGTGGCTCAAATGCAATTTGTCTAATTCAATGTATGTTACATCAATTGATGGAGAGAACATATTCAGATTAAAATTGATTCCAGTTGTCGGTCGGATTCTTTAAAAATAGTACATTTTTAGAGTTTTAATATGGTTGCAACGAGGGTTCGAGCAACGCGGCTTAGTGAATTGTTACACTATTAATACACTGATAGGGTAAAAAAATCTTTATGATATTAATACAATTTAATTAATTCGTCATAACAAAATCTCACTCATTTTATTTGACAGTATAAAAACAACATATACAATTTCGATGCACAAAACTTGGAACTTTTTAAAAATATTGCATGACCTGATCATCTTCTAGTTGTTGAAATTACAAAACTACTACACTTAGCGCTGAGTAAGCAAGCTACCTTATACAAACACCGAAAAAAATAAAAAACGTCAAGTAGAAATGAACTAGACACAATCAATATATTTGATTTCTTAATACATATGCTGAAATACTAGAATTCATCACTTAACAATAGATTCATATATATGATTATGGTCTAATCTCCTAGATTCTTTTTTATTGATTAGTTGAAACTCTTTTTTTGATAACAATAATGACTTTTCTTGATAGAAATGGCAAAAATAAAGAGGCGATATGTCATTGGACTTTGGTATAGCATGCATGTATGTATGGAATGAGACATAAAAAGTCAATACATTATTTCCCTTGCAGAGTTGTCAAAATGAGCCAGCCTATTCCAAGCTTCATGATTTAATGAATTTGATGGGCCAGAACAAACCGACCTCTCATTTAAAAGGATGATCAGCCTAACTCAACCTTAAAAGGGCCAAACGGCAAGGGCTAACCCTTCATGTTTTTTCTAATATTATTTCTTAATCTTTAAGGCTTACTTAGTAACATAATTATCTCCTAATCATATTGTGCGACCTGATCATCTGCTGGTTGCTGAAATTACAAAAATATTGCACTTAGCGCTGAGCAAGCAAGCTACCTTATGTAAACACCGAGGAAAACAATAGAATGTCAAGTAGAAATGAACGACCATGTTCGTTCTCTGTGTTGGGCGGCTTTACGCTATCGATAGAGGAAGTTGATATGCGAGATGGACAAAGTCGGCTTCAAGGCACAATAAGTATATCTTTGATTTCTTAATACATAAGCTGAAATACAAGAATTCAACACTTAACAATAGATTCATATACAAACATATATATGTTTATGGTCTAATCTCCTAGATTCTTTTTTATTGATTAGTTAAACTCCTTTAATTTGTTAATTAATGAGTTCTCTTGATCAAAGAAATGGCAAAAATAAAGAGGTGATATGTTGTCATTGGACTTTTGGTATAGCGTGGATGTATGAAATGAGACATAAAGTCAGGACATTATTTCCTTGCAGAGTTGTTAAAACGGATCAGCTCAATCCAATCCTCACTGTTCAATGAATTTGATGAGCCAGAACAGACCGACCTCTCATTTAAAAGGATGATCAACCTAACTCAAACCTAAAAGGCCTAAGGGGCCAGGGCAAACCCTTCATATTTTTTCTAATATTATTTCTTAATCTTTAAGGCTTTCTTAGTAACATAATTATCTCCTAATCATATATATATATATATAATTATAAGAGTATTACATAACAAAAAAGGACAACATTATCATTACATAACAAAAGAGGACAATATTATTATTATTATTAATAATAAGTAATAACAAGAGTATTACATTTCAATGACTATAATTTAGGAACAACTTACATTTGCCTCCCACATTAAAACACAATCCAAACTCTTGTATTTCCCAATGACAAACTTTTTTCCCCAAAGATGAACCACCATCACAATCAGACTGATCTCTATCATAGTTAAAAATTTCAAATGTTCCATGTGTTTGATCACCAAGAAATTTAACGTTACA
The DNA here is from genome assembly GCA_029582525.1 of Solanum tacnaense. Lineage (NCBI taxonomy): Eukaryota > Viridiplantae > Streptophyta > Magnoliopsida > Solanales > Solanaceae > Solanum > Solanum tacnaense. The sequence continues at coordinate 864 of JAJOOD010009196.1, read as the reverse complement.
AGTGACAACATTATCACCTTTTACAATAATTGGAACGTCAACATTGTAAATAGAATTTAAATTGAAAGTATGATCACCAAGATCTTTTCCTCTCAACGTACAATCTATGTCCACTGTGTATTTAACTACTAGATTAAGAATAGAAATATTGTAATCTTCCAAGGTAAGTGAATTAACATGAAAAGATGAGAGTAGGAAGCATAGGATAAAGGCATGAGATAATTTGAAAGCCATGTTGTTGTTATTTTTTGTGTGTGTTGTACTTTTTTTTTGTGTTGATGTGACTATAATTTATAGTTATTTTAAAGACATCAAATTTTTGTTTAGTTAGTTTTATTCCATATTTGTAAATTTTAAGTCACCAAATTTTGAGATGTTTAGTTAGTTTTATTCCATATTTGTAAATTTTAAGTCACCAAATTTTGAGATGTTTAGTTAGTTTTATTCCATATTTGTAAATTTTAAGTCACCAAATTTTGAGATGTTTAGTTAGTTTTATTCCATATTTGTAAATTTTAAGTCACCAAATTTTGAGATGTTTAGTTAGTTTTATTCCATATTTGTAAATTTTAAGTCACCAAATTTTGAGATGTTTAGTTAGTTTTATTCCATATTTGTAAATTTTAAGTCACCAAATTTTGAGATGTTTAGTTAGTTTTATTCCATATTTGTAAATTTTAAGTCACCAAATTTTGAGATGTTTAGTTAGTTTTATTCCATATTTGTAAATTTTAAGTCACCAAATTTTGAGATGTTTAGTTAGTTTTATTCCATATTTGTAAATTTTAAGTCACCAAATTTTGAGATGTTTAGTTAGTTTTATTCCATATTTGTAAATTTTAAGTCACCAAATTTTGAGATGTT
>JAJOOD010009195.1:0-18478 GCA_029582525.1 Solanum tacnaense | reverse complement strand
CTAAAAGTCAACTACTATAGATCGATCTCATTGGTATAGTTGAGATTCCTTCGTTTTTAATCAAAAGATTTGAGTTTTAGCTATTGAGATGGAGAATCCTTTTGACTCGAAGTGTTTTATTCCCTTTTAGTAGTCTCATTTAATGAGAAATTAAAGGAAAACTTGATGTGACTGATAAAGTTATTGTCATGTGACCAAGAGTTTGTCATGCTCGAATTATAGAAACAACATTTTGCACTCTTGCAGAAATGTACGTAGGGTAAGATTGTGTCCAATAAAATTCATCATTTTCGAATTCTACACATAACGAAAGCTTAGTATATCAAACTTTTCAATAAACTCATCTAATATATAAAATTTAGATTAACCGGGTTCATCGATAATTTCTAATATCCTGTAATTTTTAAAGGTGAAATTTAGCTTGTTGGACTAATGGGGCAATAAAAATAATATAACATAAGGTGCAACTAATCCCTATCAAATGTAAATAGCATAAATAGTGTATACTAACCACCTTTCGACGCTACGATTAAATAGTTTCAAATTTCATTTTTAAAGTTTCGCTCGATGAAATTTACAACTTTATTAGTATACTACTTTTTATTCTTATTTTTTCAATTGCATGAACATAAATCCGATTTGTTACATTAGTAGCTACTATTAGATATTAATAACAATAACAAGTTCAATATAACTTCATAAATGGGATTCGAAAAACGTAAGATTATAAAATCTCACTTTTATCTTTACGGAAATAGAAAAGTCATTTTCAATTTACCCTCTGATGATAATGTGAACAAGCTCACGCGAACGCAGTCACTTTTATCTTTACGGAAATAGAAAAGTCATTTTCGATTTACCCTTTGATGATAATGTAAACGAGCTCATGCGAACGCAATCACTTTTACCTTTACGGAAATAGAAAAGTCATTTTCGATTTACCCTTTGATGATAATGTAAACGAGCTCATGAGAACGCAATCACTTTTACCTTTACGGAAATAGAAAGTTATTTCCAATTTACCCTTTGATGATAATGTAAACGAGCTCATGCAAATGCAATCACTTTTACCTTTACGGAAATAGAAAGGTTATTTCCGATTTACCCTCTGATGATGATGTGAACGAGCTCACGCGAATGCAATTACTTTTATCTTTACAGAAATAGAAAAGTCATTTCCGATTTACCCTTTGATGATAATGTGAACGAGCTCATGCGAACGCAATCAATTTTATCTTTACGAAAATAGAAAAGTCATTTCCGATTTACCCTCTGATGATAATGTGAACGAGATTACGCAAATGCAATCACTTTTATCTTTACAAAAATAAAAAAGACATTTCTAATTTATCTTCTGATGATAATATGAACGAGATCGCGCGAACAAATATTGATAGGTTGTCAACTACTTCTGCGGTCTTGGTTGATGAAAGGGGCCAACACGTTATCGAGTATGCTGATGTTGCATTTTGTCTTTTTATCTAAAATTTTCCATGTCCATAATGATAAAAATGACTGATTTACCCTTATTATATTTGACTTTTATTTATTTATTTATAGTAAGTAGTAGTAGTTGATGAACTTTAATGAAAACAAATTTTTATTATTTATTTTAGTGTTCATTTAATAATGTGCAATTGGGGGAGTTGGTAGTTACAAAAATAAATGAAAGTGGAAAAAAGTACTTTTAGTACAATTTGGTGGGAAATTCAAAGTTGTTTTGTTGTCGTGGTATCTCATTCGATGTTAGATATTTATATTAAAATTAAATTAAATTTAAATTAGCGCATTTGTAGCATTTATTTCTGAAAGCGACGTTTTCAATAGATATTATCTTTTCTCAAGGGATCGGATTCAAGTTCGTTCTTGAATGTCAATTGTTAGATGTGACTTATCAGCTTATACATTTTTTCTGTTATTCGGCAGCCGCTACCGTACAAAAGTGTACAAGATAAATCTTGCATCAATATAACAATCTGCAAATTATACATGAGAGGTTAATCACACTAGATAAGTCTCGTGTGATGAGTTCAATCAAGAAAGGGGGTCTCGTACCTTCCTTTTTGGGAGATTTCATGTTCAACTAATTCAATCACTCTTATGAGTGTTGTGTTATATAATTTGATTATTTCAAAATTAGTGGTAGTTTAATTCATTTTTTAAAACCACTCCCTATTATAATTTCTCTATTTCGTAGTTTGAATTCGAGACATCACACCTCCTATTTAATTGTTGGTAAGTGATATTTGATCTTGCTTAGTAAAAATAATTCAAAATTAAGATAAATAATTAGATAAAGCTTTCTCGATATATCTCTAGTGTTATATGCACATAATACACTCATAATAAATTAATCTTAGTGACGATAATTGAATGATTGACCTATTTTTTATTTATTACTATAATACTAATATTACTTATTCCATTCCGATTATTGTTTAAATTCTTTTTATGCTCATTAAAAAATATATATATATAAATATAATTTATTAAGTTATTTTTATTTAATAAAAATAAAATTATATTAGTGATATTGTGGAAAATAATTGTCAATTTTTAATCATAGATTTTTAAAGTAATAATTATTTTTCAAAATAACTTCTTCTATTTAGATGAAGTGATTGTTAATTTGAAACAGTCAAGGTAAGTAGTTAATGAACTTTAATGAAAAAATTGAAGAGATTTCTTTTAATGTTCATTTAATGCTCAATTGAAGGGTTGGTGGTTGCAAAATAAATAAAGTGGAAACAAGTAATTCTTCTAGTGGGATTTGTTCTAGACCGGCAAATATTACGATCAGTTGAACCTATTGATTATAAATATATATTATTCACTTCGAGAGATATATCAATAATCTTTATACTATACGACAGTTTGACTTTTGGTATAGACACACATATATTTTATAAGTTTGAAAACAATTAGCATTACTATACATGAACTAGGGAAGAAATATGAGTGCACGTGAACTCAAGTTTGATCCCCACCTAGATATGCTACTGCATATGATATCTGAAATTTAATAGTTCAATTGATTTAGATTTATGTACATACTAAGGGGAACGACTCTTTGTTATTAAGAATTTTTCTATTCTCAAAACTCAACCCCTTTGATCAAGCATGAAAAATCTTATCTATCTCATTGTACTCCTTAATTTGGTTATTGGTAAGTGATATCTGGTCTTGATTAATAAAAGTTATTCAAAGAATTAAAGTAAATAAATAGTTAGATTAATTTTAGTATAGTTTCAAATATAGTAAATTCCTACATATATACACAACAACAACATACTTTAGTATAGTTTCAAATATAACATCAAGAAAAGGTTTGTGTAAACAATTTTTCCCTTATTTTTATAGGGTAGAGTCGTAACAAGGTTGCTTGATTGTTTCCGATAAATCATGACAAAGTAATTCAAAAAATTAAAGTAAATAGTTAGATTAGTTTTAGCCTACATATATACACAACAACTTACTTTAGTATAGTTTCAAATATAACATAAAAAAAGAAGATGAAGTGTAAGTAAATTTTTTCCTTTTTATTTATTTATGAGATAAAGGTGTAACGAGATTGTTTCGATAAATCATGACTCAATTCCTACACATACCTAATAAATAAATGATATTAATGGTAATTACATACTACCTCCTTGATTAATCCAATATAATAATATTGGGTGCCAAACCTAAAATCTAGACTTTGAAAATTAATAGTCAAAATCAAACAGAGATTGGTCAATAATGAGGACAAATGCCATTCTGGATTTTCAATATATTTGGATCAAATTGACCACTTGAAAGCTGGAATTCTTTTTTTTTTAATAAACCTTATCAAGTCACACTGTCAAAACTTTATTTAATTAATTTTTGGCAAAACTATATATAGAAGAGAATTGCGTCGAGATTCAAATTATATAAATTTTAGAATATATTTTCTTTGTTATATTGACATGTGATAAATTGCAATTTCTTGTACTTTTTGAATAATTTCCTATATTTTATTTTAAAAGTATTGAGTTAATCTTCTTATTCAATATAGCTTTAGCGATTAGTCAAATTAATTCTTAAAAATATGAATAATATCGTATAAATTGAAATGAATGAAATAGTATATTAATTGATGTATTTTGAATTGTGCTATTTTATTGGAGGACTAAATGACCGATTGCTCCACATTAGCTATATTATTATTTTGATTTCCACAAGATACTTAACATCAGCTTTGAAATTTGATTAATTAAATAAATCAAATTTACTCCCCAATAAGTTTTATTGTGGAGTAAAATCCTTCATATCAAAAATAATTTTATTTATAAAACTCGACTCCAAAACTTCTAATTAAGAATAAATAGATATTTAATTACACCCCAAACCCCCCAACATAGTTTTTGGTAATCCATCTTAATTAGCCAACTATTTAGTTACAACGAAAAGTGGTCCTTTGGACTATATATACATGTTAGCCACCTCTTGATTTCTCTGTCCCCTATATATATAGGCTATAGTTGAATAACTATTTTTTATTATATTTATAAAATCATACCAAGAAAAGTTTGTTCTTTGTAATTAGCCACCTCTAGGAGAATTTAGACTTTTATAATACTATGGTTTTGTGTCATAAAAGTCAATATTCTATAGTGATTAAAAAAATCCATTTTTTCCCATTGATATTAGATAATTTAATTAATTACCTCAACTTCGAATTATCAAAATTGAATTATTTTTCATCCCTCTCTTATGAACTTCTCTAATATTATTCTTCGACAGATCTCAAGAAGGATAATGAAAAAGAACATTGTTAAACCGTTGACTCTATTAATCTTATAGATCAGATATGTATAAATATTAATTTTCAAATTTAGTAACTCAAATGATCAGTAAGATTAGTGACTTTTTAAATTCATTAAGTTTAAATTCAAAATATGCTTTATGATAAAATTAAAAGCTAACTATAGTAGTTAACAAGGGGTTTGAAACCCTTGCTTGCGAAAGCAAGGGGTTTGTCTTCTGGGTCGAACTCGTCACATCGGACTTGCCTAGTGCGGGTTACCTCTCCTATGTGGTTTGTGAGCTATTGCATAGGAGCGGTGGTTTTACCTTGTGCGCACCCAAAGGGTAGCAATTGTGGGTTTTCCTTGTCATCAAAAAAATAAATAAAACAATATTGATGTTATTACATCACTCAACAACAACAATTAATTATATAATAATCTTATTCTCAGCACCTCGCTCCTCGTATATCTACTATATATTATAAATATAATGAAGATTTTTTTGCATCAAAAATGAAAAAAAAGAAGAAGCTAAATATGTTGATGGGCTACTAAATCCTTTTGAACTATGCTAGATATTTCAAATACATTTATTTCAAGTTGAAGTAAAATTAATGAACTAAAATACAAATAAATGATTCTTTAATTATTTTTTTGCAAATATTTCTAATATTATTTAAAATAATAAAATTTTGGACGTGCTAGACAAGGATTATAATTAATTGAAGGGCCAACATAAATGAAGTGGTTGATAGGCTGATGTAATTGTGGGGCAAAAGAAAGTGATTTATATGATATTTTGTGCAATTTAAAATACATAAAAATTACATTTATTTGACTTTTGTACTTTGAATTTTATGATTATTTTTTTATTTATTGTTTTTTCACTTAAAGAAAATTCAGAGCAAATTAAAGTTTGAAACATATGATTTTCTCCGCGTCTAACACACGTCTAGTGATATACCCATCGATAATGACACCATTCTACCAAGTGTTTAATCCAATATCTTATTTCACCTTTAATCAGAAATTTTAAGTTCGAATTTTTGAGAATAATTTTTTTTTTATTGATACGCGCCCACAAAAAAAAGTCCTATAATGAGTTAATCTAAATTTGGTTGATTTCGGTGTGGATATTGTACATTCGGTGAAAAATCAAAAGGAAAAAGAATATCGTTTTGCTATAAGAAATCACAAATTTATTAGATAAGTTATATATAAAATAGACCAACATAATACTTGAGACAACCCTACACTGAAATGAGTGGTGAAGACTTTTCTAAGTCATAACATAAATTCACTTGATACGCACGCTTTCGACGCTATTTGAGCCAAAGTAGACAATACGTGTCATGGGAATAAACGTAACAAATGTGGTATCAGAGTTTGATGTTCCCTAAATATGGTGGTAGTCCCTGAGAGAGGTTATATATGAAGTCCATGGAAGCTTTTGAAGAAGAGTACACATGATACCAATTTTGCATTGGAACTCTAAGGGGTTATATGTGACGCACATGAGAGCTTATGCAGAATGGTTACACATAATATTTCAGACAAACCTCACATCAAAATGAGTGAGGAAAATTACAAGCTATATAAAGCATATCACCAGTCCACTCGACGTGTATCCCATAAAATAAATTCGTAAGATTTGTTGGACCAAAAAGAATAATACGTGTTATTGACCTAGATTGTGATATGGATATATAGTGGGAGCTTTTCAAGTAAAACATTTTTGTCATGAGCATTTGAAATCCTAATTTTCTAATTGCAAACTATATAATAAAAGCTTTGGTATATGTTTTGAGTTATGAACATTATTTTTGGTCACTTCCTAGTTCTAATTAAGTTGTAGTAATGTGGGTGGACATGTCCAATTTTAGAACAAAGACCAAATGGAGTATGGTATATGGCCCAAGCCCAAATATGCCTTCAATTACAATATTTATTTGCAATCAAAGTCTCAACTACTTCACAAGCAAAACCATGATGATTTTAGGTACCAAACAACACTATTGCGCTTCCTGGGTATATAGTCGCCTTTGTTAGAGAGTGTCTTACCCTTCACTATACGACTTCTCGTTGCGAATTCGAATCGAATCGAGCTCCAATTTGGTTACCGGACACCGGATGAGAACTAATAAAATATTTAGCTACTCCAAATTTAGTTAGAAACCCAAATACATTTTAGAAGTAATACTAAAATAAAGATTTTTTTTAAATAACTATGATGTTTGGATCAGTTTGCGCATGTCTGAATTCACTGGGCACACTACTAAAAAAAGGGTGAAAATCGATCATCAACATCGACTGACATCCACATTCACTTTTCTACAAAAAAATTTAGAAACTGATCGAATACGATTACTTTTTTTTGCGGAAATATGAGGTTGAAGATTGTAAAAATATATTTATTATATATATATATATATATATATATATATATATATATATGAAAGTCTTGAACTAACAATCGCAAATTGTCCTAATTTATCACGCTAAAGATAGGAGTTCGATCTTCGAATGATGCATTTATATAATTGTGTAAAAAGAAATTAATAAAATAAATAAAAATTTACAGTGATCAATTTGTGATACCGATCTGTCACATACCGACCAACGATTTTTGATTGTGTTTTGATACGTACCTAAAAATCGATATCGTAGTTAATTTTGATGGAGACTAAAAGTGTCAATTTTTGATAAATTAAAGAACCAAAATTAATAAATGCATACTGAAAGGGACTATTTAAATAAAAAAAGGCACAGATTTTCTGTTTGATTCCTTTATTCTCTCCACGTTGGATTTGCATCAGAGACAAATCTACTTCTCATTTAAAAATTCGTACCTTAAATTAGAGAAAATGACAAAATGGTCCTTTATAAATAAGATAAGTTCAAAATAATCTTTTAAATATATTTTGAGCAATTTTAATCTTTTAAATTTATAAAAAATTGTTGTAATATTTTTTATCTTCGTCAAACATTTAGCAACAACTCATACTTGAGAGTACATTTTTTTTTCCGTTTTTACTATTTTTAATGTTCAGTTTTTAGAATTTGATGAGATTTTTTAGTGCGTTTGTTAAAAACTCTTTTTCCCCCATAGTTTTCATCTAATCTAACAAACAGAATAACAACAGCCTATATAATGCGATCCAACAAGTAGAGTCTGAAGAGAATGTGCCTATTCATATGCTACCTAATTCTATGATACCGTGAGACTTTGGGGCTCTCCGGTTCAGCTAGGTCCATAGTTTCAAAATTTATACGCGAATCAAGATCAATAAAAGGAAGTTTTACAATCACCGACTCAAACCCATTGTCGAATCCTACTCATCGGAGTATGGAGGTATTTGTGGCAGAACATGCCAATCTGGACTTTTCACAATAAAGCGATAGACGGAACTGCCATGAAACGACTTATTAGTAGATTAATAGAGCACTTCAGAATAGTGGTGTATGCAAATCTTACCCCTACATTGTGTAAGATGATTGTTTCTGATAGATCCTCTGCTCAAAAAGAAAATGATCTAACATACAAAGTTTATAAAATTTTAGACAAAAATATATTGGTAATTTTAACATAATTAAAGGACCAAAATTGCTCAAAACATTTATAGGGGACTATTTTTAACTACCTGAAACATAAGAGACCATTTTTGTCTTTTTATTTTTGGTAATAAAAATATTCTAATAGTTGATCAACAAGTAGTCTCCAATTTTTCCACCAGTTCCAGAAAAAAAAAATCTCAAAAATAATGTCAGAAGAAAAATCAAAACCAAATTCGATTTCATCATCGGGTAAAACATTTAATAATTCCAATTTTGATTTTTTTATTAGAGAACAACTTATTAGAGTTTGATTTCAGTTAATTTTAGGAGTCCCAGTTGAGTATTTTTTTTTTAATGATTGTGATGTTTTGAGTCAATTTGCGTGTACCTCGATTAGACTTTAATTATAATCCTTTTATTATTTCAGGCGATTAATTATTTTTTGCATCTTCAGTGATTTGGAGTTGTATTAATTAGGTTAAGTTCAGCTAAAAGTTTGAGTCTTTTTAATTTTTGTTCACTAATCTTTTGTGTTTAATCCCTGAGACTAAGTTAATTTGTATTTGAATCAGTTTAGGATTGAATATTTTGCAATAATGAACACATTTTTAGCTCTTGTTTAGCTGCAGATTTTGAAGCTGAAACTTGAAAATTCGAGTTTTTGAAGCTGTGATTTTTGGAACTTGAAGTTGTGTTTGGATAAGCATTTTATTTGAATTTTTTTTGAAGTTTTGTGATTGGAAGTGAAATTTCTCCCAAAAACTTGTTTGAGGCGGCTTTTGGATAAAATTTCAAAATGTGATCAAATTTCATGGCCAGACAGATATTTAAAGATAAATTTTCAAAATCTGATCTAAAATCTACTAAGCTAAACTCTAGCTTAGTGTATTTATCTTTTAAGGGCATTTCGGTTTTCAACCATTTTTAACCGAAAAGAATGCCTCTTGCAGAAATGCAGGATAAGACGACATACAATAGACTCTTGTAGTTTAGTGCACTGGGCTGCCCTTGCCCTTTAATAGGAAAGAAACATGCTAGTACAAACCATATCAATTGCTTGTTATTAGTTTCAACATTTCTAGCCAGAAGAGGCGTATTTAGGACTTTAAGTAGGTGTTTGGACATGATTTGAGTGATGTTGGGTTCATAATATCCAACACAGGGATTTATAAATCGACTTGTTCTATCCATTGTCATAACTTTTTGGGTTGAATGCTTAGATTTTTTCACTGTCCAAATGAATCCCATCTTGACCACTCGACTGATCGTCTTGAGATTTTGCGCTAAATGCTCATATTCTTTCACAATTCGATTCATTTGGCAGTTTGGTATAGGTGGTTGGGGTCTAAGATTGACGTTGGATAATCGACTGATTATGATACTCTAAAATTGGCAGATAAAGATGTAAAGGCACCTAATGTGTTTGAGAGAGTTAAAGAAGAGTTTGAGGCAGTGTTGCATGGTGGAAGACACTCACATCACCATCACAAGGAAACTCACGGGTTGCGTAAGGATATTGATGAGAACACACCAATTACTGATGTGAAAGCACCCAATGTGTTTGAGAGAGCCAAGGAGGAAATCGAGGCTCTTGTTCAGGCAATTCATCCGAAAAAAGAAGATCACAGTCATGCTTCAACTTCAGACGGCAACAACAGGTTTCAAGAACGTTTTTTTTTTATAAACGATAGAGAACGCGTGTTTATGAGGATGTTATGTAGTTCATTTTGCGTTACTTTGTTGATGATCTGCAGGACTAATGGTATAACGGCTGAGTTGAAACATAATCCAGATTCTCTTTCAGGTTTGACCTCTATGATTTATCTTTAACGAATTGTTCTAACTTCCAAGGTTCGTGATTATAATCATTTAACAAGTGATCAATAAACAGTGTCATGCGACTCTGCCTCGTTAGACATTTAAGTTGTGACTTGTGTGTGTTTTTGTACCTTGCTTTTACAGCCTTTCTTCAAAATGATTATACTTTTCCAATTACTCCATTTTAGTGAATTAGGTGAAAAGTTTGCAAATTTTCTTTCGTTTCTATTTATGTCGGAAAAATAACAGTAAAGCACATCAGTAGGAGTATTTGTACGTCTATGTACATCACATGAAAATGGGGACATAGCATAACAGACTGGCCAGGAACACTAGCACCATCGACATCGAGAGATAAGTTCTGCAAAAGTCAAATTTCCATTTAGGCTTCATCTGCCTTGGTGGAAAATGTTCTGTAGAACAGTTTGTCTAACTTCTGGTGTTCGTTGACCTTATATTATAGAAACGAGGGAGAACGATCTACTGTTGAGGAGAGAAATAGCTTAATTTCGAAACTTCTTCATATTAGAGTACAGTTATCCTTGAATTCTGAACTATAAGTGCTGACCCTCCAATGTAGAACTTCCCTTTGAATTTTTTTATATAATTGTGGTGTTCGGGCCAGCTTGCACTCACCTCGGCTAATTCCACGGTGAGGTTATGCAATCTTTAGTTAGTTTTGTTGGATAAAGTCTCGAAGTCCAAATAGAGTGACTCTACCCTCTTGTGTCCTTAGACATTATTTGCTCAACCCGTTCTCAGTGAGAGCCTTTAAACTGATAACATTTGATGTCTCAGAAGTATTCAATTTATGGTGTATGATTTGAATCTGAATCAAGTGCTTACCTAAACTATGTACAATCTGATTGAACGTTTGTGACTTTTCTGATCTAGACCATAAAATTCATAGAAGATTAAGTTTTGGCTTTAATCTGAAGGCGTAAATAAGTCATCTTGTGGGAAAAAGTTATAATGGTGGTTATGAACACGGGGACACAATTATGTAGGTGAATGTCCATAGTCAAAGGAAACACTACACCGATTATTTATTCTCCGTGGTTGAGCGATGGGATTGGTGAAGAAGGTCTCCGTTCCTTGTAGCCTAGTCGATATCCACAGCTAACGTGTCTCTGTACCGACAGCTTTCCCTTTGTATACGGCTAAGTGATTGCATAACCTTATCATCATAACTAGCAACAGAGCAAAAGGTAACCTGATGCCTGGGGCTTGATACAAACAAGGAGCGTCGGGAATTTGTAGTTAAGGACGAGACAAAAACCAGACTTGCTTCCCCTTTCGACTAGAACATCTTCTAATGACAACCACTTTTTGGGCATAAAACAGCTCACATATGACCATATGGAGCCTTTAGATTTTGCTTCTGAGAAACAATTTCAATAATTGAAAGAACTTTACCTTGACGTAACTGGTAAAGTTGTTGTCACAAGTTCGAGGTGCGGAAATAGTCTCTTATAGAAATGCAAGGTAATGTTGCATACAATAGACCCTTATGGTCTGACTCTTCCCCGGACCCTGCACATAGCGGGGGCTTAGTGTACCAGGCTGCCCCTTTTAAGTATCTTATAATAACGAAAGTTATCGAACCAGGCCCAGAACTCTTGTTTTCTTTATTCTCTATGCATGCTCTACACAATGTTCATCTTTCACATCACACTTTCCGCTAGAAGTTCAAGTACATATTCATCGTCTGATCATACTATGTTTCTGTTTATGCAGAGAAGAAAGCAAAGGTGCCTACTAATCAGAACGAGAAGGTTGAGGAATCAACAGGAACACAAAAATCTCCTCATCGTCATCACAAAGAAACTCACGGAAGGAGTGATGACATTGATGATAAAACACCAGTAAGTGACGTTAAAGGTCCAAATATATTCGAACGAGCCAAGGAAGAAATCGAGGCATTATTTCACTCAATTCATCCAAAGAAATGATACAAGCAGTGTTATTCAAAGAAGGAAAATGGATTTACTAACATTTTCTTACCTCAAGATCACAAGAGAGATTGGTTTTCATAGAGTTTTAATTGTTTTTATTACTCTTTCATTCACAATGAGTTTACTTCTGTTGTATATAAATTTGTGTTGAGCTACCTCAATTTCCCCCCTTCTTTCCATATTTGCGGTAAGAAAAATTAGTCTATCGAAAACAACCTCTCTACTTGTTCTACAGAGGTAAGGGTAAGGTCTGCATAAATCTTTGAAGTATGAAAAGATAAGTATTCTTTTCATTATTTGAGTTGTGTTTTTGATGATGATGATGATATATATATATATATATATTATAAAAGATTAGTCTATCGGAAGCAACCTGTGTACCTAAGATATGCGTAAAGCGTTGCGGTATGAAAGATAAAGTGTTATTTTCATTTTAGAGAGCCCATTAGGCTACATTTGTATGAAACTAGGTATTTGAATTAGTGAAAAGTGAGTCTAATATGGATTGACAAATTCCTAAGAAAAAAAATAATCTGATATGATAATTAAAAACTAAAGTACTCCTTTTTTTTATATATATAAAATATATTTGTTTGACTTGATTCGGAGTACGGGTCAAATTAATAATGATTGGTACTTGGTACAAATTGGGACTTAAATCTTCAATCTTTTTGAAAATAAAATTTACGTAGTATACACTATATCAAAAATACTATAAGTCACTATAATTAATAATTTAAATATTTAGAAAGAAAAACTATTATGAAACTTGATTAGTATTCAAGTATTTATTTTGTAATTCGATTCTAAAGTTTGAATATTCATTTCCTTTCAACTAGAGTAATTATATTCATTTTGAAACTCGATTAATGAAGCTTTCACAAAAAAAAAAAAAATCTAACAAAGATGCTCTTAAACATACATCTTCCCATCTAGTTAAGTATATGACAAAATACTTACTTTAAATTAATTAATTTGGCGGGAATTTGATCATAATTTTTTTTTTTTACTTTGAAAAACATATTTAACCATAAATTTCAGGATTTAAAAAATAACAAAAATGAATTTTCCACTTGTTTCACTTTAAATTACTCATAAAAATTCAGAAACAACCCTAATTTATATTGATGATCAAACACAAATCCATTTTTCAAGTTGAAAATAAAAGATAGTCCCTCTGTCTCAATTTATGTGGCACTTTTCGTTTTTTAAGAGTCAAATATTTTAAGTTAAACTGAAAATTTGTGCGTGGAATCTTCAAATTTTTCGAAATAAAATTTATATATTTGTAAACTATGTAAAAAGTACTATAAGTCACAATAATTGACAATTCAAAATAATCAAAAGATACATAAAAATTTTCTGTCAAAGTTAAACTTGTTTGAATCTCAAAATCCAAAAAGTGCCACCTAAATTGGGACGGAGGATTTTTTTTTTTTTTCAAATTTTACGATGAAACATGATCAAACACCAACTTAATTTTTTACACGCATTTCAAAAATCTTCCCCCGGCCCACTTACAACCTGCATAAGTTAACTTTGAATCCAAACACGGTCTTGCTGACAGTCAGATACAGCTGCTGCTAGGTTTTCTCTTTTTTTAGAGAGAGAAAGTGAAAAGGGGGGAATTTTGAGAGCTTAAATACACCCAATCTCTCTCTCTCTCTCTCCCCTTATTGTTCATCCTCTGTTTTAGGTTTTTTTTTTTAGGGCATTTTCATCGTCCAATTTTCTCTTGGTATAATGAGCAACCCTAAAGATAACTTCAATGTTGCCGATCTCAGCGCTGGTAAACTCCTATCCAGTAGATTTTGCTGCTTTTGTTTGCTTCAGTTTTATGTGTTTTTGCAAGTTTAATTTTCTGGGTTTCTTTAAAAGTTGAGATTTTTGATGAGTTTTTACTGTTATATGTATATCTGCTAGCAAAAATTTCTGGGTTTGTGTTAAAAAAGTGAACTTTTAATGTGGGTAAGAGTTAAACCCTACCCACCAACCACTTTATAAGTTACTTTTATGTGTGTTTTATTAGTGAAAAGTTGTGGGTTTCCTTAAAAGATGTATCTTTTGGTAGTTAGTAAACAAGCATCTTAGAGAATGTTTCGTAGCTAGTTAGGAAGTAAGTTATTCATGTCCAAAATTAATACTCCTATGAAGTTTTGGCTTGGAATTTAGAAATCTATGTAACTAATATATGTTTATGTTAGAAGGGAATTGGTGTATTATTGTATATGGGGTAGAAGATGGAGTTATTAGTATCTGCATAATTGTAACTAGCTACCAAATGACCTCTAATGCACAAGGTGTTGAACTGTATCTAAAAAGACTAATTCTTTTACTTACTTCTGTGTTTTCTTGTGAAGTTTGGTTCCTTAAAAGCAGAAACTTTTGATGGGGTTTTAGTCTTTTTAGTTGTTTGATCTTTTGTTGGTTTCTTTTTTTGGTGTTATTCGTTTGAGTTTTTATTAGATACTGTTATTATTACTCTCATACTAGCTTATTCTTTGATTTTAGTTTCACTGTTGTTTCTTTGTTTTCTTTGCTTCAATTATCATATTACTTGTTGTCTGCTTCGGTACTCTCCTCCATTGCTTGTTTTAGTATTTGCTTTACATACTTGATTGTTGGTATGTGTTACTTGAGCCAAGGGTGTAGTGGAAACAATCTCTCTACCTTCACAAGGTAGGGGTCAGGCTGTGTACAAGCAACCCTTTCCAAACCTCACTTGTGGGGATTACACTTGTATGTTGATGTTGTATTCATTAGAGTTTTTCTAATTGAATTTCATTTTGTAGCTCTGAATGCTGGGGATAGAGCAGACCTTGTTAATGTTCTCAAAGTGAGTTTGTTTCCTTCCTTCCTTCCTTATTACATGTTTGTGTGGTTGTTTTGTTTCATTTAAGTAGTGATTTTGTTGATGTTTTGTAGAACAAACTTCAAGACCTTACTGGGAAGCACACAAACTTGCTTGAAAATCTCTCGCCCAATGTCAGAAAGCGTGTTGAAGTTCTGAGAGAGATTCAGGCATGTTTAGCCTATACACTACTGTTACTTGAATATGTATCATTGGTGTCTTTTGGCTGATTTATTTGCTATATCTTACTTGCTATGTTGTTTTACTTCTGCCTTGTCTTTTTCAAACTGCCTTGCTATGTGTTATTTGAGCCGAGGGTCTTTTGAAAACAATCTCTCTATCTCCACGAGGTAGGTGTAAGGTCCACGTACGCTCTACCTGTGAGAATACACTGCATATGTTATTGTTGTTGTCTTTTAGCTAATCATCTCTAATATTTGTATGCCATGTAATTGGATTATGGTTTAGTTTTTGTTTTGTACACTTGCATTATGTTCTTGTAGGATACAAATTAAATTCAAAGATTCCCTAATTCTATAGAATCCTTTGTTTGTCTTAGAAGTTACAAATGGAGTATTTGAATGAAATGAACCCAAATTGAATAGATATA
This sequence comes from Solanum tacnaense, assembly GCA_029582525.1. Taxonomy (NCBI): domain Eukaryota; kingdom Viridiplantae; phylum Streptophyta; class Magnoliopsida; order Solanales; family Solanaceae; genus Solanum; species Solanum tacnaense. The sequence continues at coordinate 2,917 of JAJOOD010009195.1, read as the reverse complement.
GATGATTTATATTCTCACTCCAACTGGCTTTGGATATGAGGCATTTCTTACGTTTGTTGTTTCTAAGTTCTCTTTTACTATTAACTTTGGATTCATGATTCATCTACATCCAAACAACTTGTAAAAATGATTGCGACATTTGGGAAGTTGGTGAGAGTATTTTAGTTGCTTGGTGGCATCTGATTAGAAATAATTCAAAGATACAGTGAACACAGAAATGATAGTATGAACTCGTGATGGCCCTTGTTCAAGAACCTTTTTTTACGGGAGAGATGTTAGTAAGCATTTTACCATATACTGTTTGACATTCAGGGGTTGTGTATGTAGTTCATGAAACAGGCTGACTATTTCTTTTATTTGAATTGGCATCAATAAAATAGTACCAAGTCAAACTACCTTTCTATTAAGCTGATAGAACGTGAAAGATCTTGGATTTTCTCATGATTTCTGTTCTTCGATCTTTCATTTTTTTCTTGTTCTGTTATATTAACATATTCCTTTGTTCTTTGAGTTGTGGACTGAAACATAAATTTCGCTTCTTAACGTGACGGGGAGATATTATTTTGCCATCTTAAGGGGTCGTTTGGTATGCGGGATTAGGTGGGATATCCCAGGATTAGCTTGTGATAGATTTATCCCATGTGAAATTTATACTTGTCAACCAAACATTGATAACACAGTATAAATTTTATCCCAAATTTAATCTTGGATATCCCACCATATACCGTCTAAGTTGGGATTAATAAATTTGTCCAAGGATTATAATCCTGTGATAATTTAGTCCACGAACCAAACAACCCGTAAGTATCTTCCAGATTCGTAGTATATATTGATGGGTAGTCACATCATTGTGAGTTGTTTAGGAAATTATCTCCTTGATTTGCAAAATACTATGTGCATTAGTTGCCACACTAGTTAAACTTCTTTTGAGTTAATTTTATATATCTGGGTAGTTGCCTATGTCTTTCTATCTCAGGTTTCTTGCTGTTTGATCTGATTGTTTATCTTTGCAACCTTGGATGTTGAATTCTATTTCTCTTTTATCTTAATTCAGTCTCAGTATGATGATTTGGAGGCAAAATTTTTTGAAGAGAGAGCTGCACTTGAAGCCAAATACCAAAAGTTGTATCAGCCTCTATATACTAAGGTCTGTGATGCCGCTTCATTTGCCTTTATACCTTGCATCCATTGATTATATTATCTCAGAAGTAATGTTAGCAAAATCTGAATATCTGCAGAGATTTGATATTGTGAACGGAGATGTTGAAGTTGATGGCGCAGTGACAGAGGCAGCAGCAGCGGACCAGGAAGAGGATAAAGATGCAGAGGGTATGTTAAATACTCACCTTTGTCCTAATTTATATGGCCTTCTTTCCTGGTTAGTCTGTCCAAAGAAGAATGTCATCTTTCCATAATTAGAGAAAAATTAACTTTGAAATTCCCCTTTTATTCTTGATGAAATGATTTGTAGCCACACAAATATCTACAATTTGTTTCGAACCACAAGTTTCAAAAGGGAGTGTCAAGTTAGGGTTTATGATTTCTTATTTGTGATCAGTATTCTTGACATTGGCTGTTGATAGGGAAAGGAGTCCCAGATTTCTGGTGCACTGCAATGAAGAATAATGAAGTGCTAGCTGAGGAGGTTAGTTGTTAATCATCACATGCTCTATGTTAGTTTAATTTTCTTGTATCCTGCAAGTTCCTGCTAGTCCACTATCGTAATCTGATCCAATTCTGTATGTACAGATTTCAGAGCGAGATGAAGGCGCACTCAAATTTCTCAAGGATATAAAGTGGACAAGGATTGATAATCCTAAGGGATTTAAGCTTGAATTTTTCTTTGATACCAATCCGTACTTCAAGAATACTGTGCTGACTAAAACATATAACATGATTGATGAAGATGAACCAATTCTAGAGAAGGCCATAGGGTATGTGACATATTAATATGCTGCCAAGTTTTTTGATTTAATATATTAGTCTGTTTTCTCCTTAATGACTTCTCATTGCTGACAATCTGTAGGACCGAGATAGAATGGTATCCAGGAAAATGTTTGACACATAAGATTCTAAAGAAGAAGCCAAAGAAGGGCTCAAAGAATGCCAAGCCTATTATGAAAACAGAACAATGCGAAAGTTTCTTCAACTTCTTTAGTCCACCTCAAGTTCCAGGGGACGAAGAGGATATCGATGAAGATGCTGTATGTATTTCATTTTCTTCTGTGTTAATTTTCTCAAGGTTATTGGCGATGATGCTGTCACTGTTTTATTTTCTTTTGAGGTTCAATTTGAATTTAACATTTTCTCTCTACTTCTTGGACAGGCTGAAGAACTTCAAGGTTTGATGGAACAAGACTATGATATTGGGTAAGTTGACGTGAAAATATCAATTTGTATGACCATGATAATACCATTTAATGTGAATATTGTACCATTCAGATTATAAATTACTCAGGAAGATTATACTAAAAATATTACTGAAGTAAGATGATGCTGATGAGATCTGTACTTGCTCAATTTCAAACTTCCCATTTAGTTGCTGAGATTCATATCCTGATTGTCTATGCAGATCAACTATCCGAGATAAGATTATTCCTCATGCGGTTTCTTGGTTCACTGGGGAAGCTGCCGAAGATGATTTTGCTGACTTGGAAGATGAGGATGATGAAGATGATGACGAAGTGGATGATGAAGAGGACGATGAGGATGATGAGGATGATGAGGAAGATGATGAGGATGAAGATGATAGCAGTACCAAGAAAAAGGTATGAATCACGTACTCATGTTTCTTCAATGGAAGTTCTTTCATATGCTTTCTCTTTTGTAATAATAGACATACTGATTTGCTTATATTCATGTCACAGAGGATTGGTAGGGCACATGCAGCAGATGGTCCGGCTGGTGAGAGGCCACC